>PVJH01008279.1:0-86488 GCA_004026705.1 Nesogale talazaci
GGTGGAGCAGGACTGAACAACCTTTCAGAGGATGAAGAGGAAATAGGCAAAATGAAGAAGGACCTTTGAGAGAAAATGGGAGTTCTGAGGTTAGTGAGGAAGATGGCGGGGGGATGGGGGGGGTGAGCACACAGGAGCAAGATGCCCAGCTCGAGAGGATACACAGGAAATATCAGAGAACAGCAAAGCACCCTGAAATGAGCCTGTCAAAGGGGCCCTGTGGACCAGGCCAGGTGTGTCTGTAGATAGAGGTTCAGGCTGGGCGGGGAAGGGGGCTTCTGGGCTTGGTTCCAGATTGCTGGGTTAAAATGAGCATCGTCACATCACAGAGAGGGACACCTTCCTTTGTACAGCTCCCGGAGGCTCCCAGGGCCATGTCTGCACTAGTCCATTCAAGAAGCCCAGATGGTGTCCTAGCTACACGTTGGTCTGGGATCTGCATGGTTGGCAGTTCAAAACCACTGGCAGCTCCTTGGGAGGAAGACTGAGCCTTCTACTCCTGTCAGCGGTTGCTGGCTCAGAAGCCCAGGGAGGTTGGCTATGAGTCAGCATGGACTCGATGGTGGTGAGTTCGGGAGCCTGTTCAAGAAGCCCTGGTGGTAGAGTGGGCTATGCATGGGACTGCCAACCACAGGGTCAGAGGTTTGAAACCACCAGGCAATCCACAGAAGAAGGAGGAAGCTGTCTACTCCTGTAAGGCTGGATAGGCTCAGAAATGCACAGGGGAAGCACTATTCTGCCCCACAGTCGGAATCCCTGGGAGTCGCAATGGAGTCCATGGCAGTGTGCTGCCTTCAGGAGGAGTTCTGGTGGTGCTGTGGGGTCCGCCTCTCCTACCTAACCTCAAAGTCAGAGGTTCGAACTCACCAGCTGTGCCCAGCAAGCCAGGTGAGGCTTTCTGCTCCTGTGAAGTTTGACCAAGCCTGGAAAATCCTTCATAGGGTCACTGTGACTCAGGATCCACCCAGAAACAGAGGGCTTGGGGCTGTAGTCCAATTAAGCACATGATATGCAAACATTTGAGAAGTTTCAAGAACCGCCAGAAGGTGACTTGGCCCTACAAAATGAAGCCAGGGCCCTGGGGAAAGGGCACAAGCAGACCTGCCTGGCACAGGGTGGGCACAGCGCCTCCTTCTGCAACTGGGCAGCCTCTGTGGAGAAGAGTGAGAAACAGCAGGGCTGTCAGCCTCAGAGACCGCTCGATCCCTCTCAAAAGATGGAAAACAATGGAAAGAACAGAGGCAGCGCTGATTCCACTGAGTGAGTTAACAAGGGAGGGAAGTGTGTGTGCAAGCACAAACAGAGATGTGTCAAAGCAGCCAGGGAAGCACTAAATAAATTAGATCACAGTAAAATAATAGAATTCAAATGAGATCAATATATGGACTCCTTTGTTTTTTTTTAAAAAAAATAGCAGCTCTCTGAGCTAATGCAGATAAATGAGGGGGTGGGGAGGGGGCTCAGAGGAAGCTGGGGTGAGGTCGGTGTAGGGGGAGAAATGCAGTCATCAAATGAGAACGTTCTAGAATCTGAGGTATACAGGTGGAGCCCTGGAGGCATCCCCAGTCATGCTTGGGTTGCTAACCACAAGCACCACGATGGGGAAACAGCAATCACTCCGAAGGAGACAGGGGAAGCTCTCTGCTCGCTACAGATTTCCAGCCTCAGAAATCCACAGGGCCCACCCTGCTGTGTCCTGGGGGCTGCGGTGAGTGAGAGAGTCGGCTTCATGATCAGGAGTTGAGTTTGTGCTTGTGTTGCGATGGCTGTTCAATGCTGTTGCGTCTGTTGCAACTCACAGTGACCATCCCTTCATTCATAAGTGGTTAGCACTCTGCACTGCAAAGTGGATGGTGTGTTGAGAAAGCACACACCAACAGGTTGAAGCCCAGAATAAGGAGCCATGTCCGGTGAGGTCATCAGACAAGTTTCTCTTTGAAATCGAGCTGGAATTCCAGGTCATGCTCCTTCCACACCCAGCCCAAGAGGCCTGGTGCCCACACTGCCCGTTCCCTGGCCAGCAGCCAGCTAGCTCACACCCCTAACCGGGTTGCTGAGAACAGAGGTCCATGTGGCTGCGGAGGTCCTGTCTCCACTTGCTGTCAGTGGTAATCACAAGGACTTCTTGGTCTCTTGTGCTCCCTCCAAACACATCCCTGCCCCAGGCCCTTTGTACTTGCTACCCCTCCTCTGGTGTAGGCCCACCAATGTGCTGCTAATTCAAGGGGCTGTTCTCCTCCACAGACGTAGCACCGCTGTAAGCTGGGGTCCCCTCAAGAACCATCAAGAGCCAAACCAAACCAAAGAGGCAGTAGGAGGTCCTTGTGGCTCCTGCCCCACCCCACACACCCATGTCTGTGTTTATTCTGATCTCTGTGTCAGGCACACCCGGAAAGGGAGAAGATCAGGATCCATCCTGCTCTCCTGTCACTCACTGACATAATGACAGCTCACCTCCACGGACTCCCTGCTGACCCAAGTCCACCAGAGCAGACAGGCTAGAACTGCCCCTGTGGGTTTCAGAGATAGTAACCCTGAAAGGAGTTGAAAGCCTGTCATTCTCCTCTGGAGTGGCCGTTGGTTTCAGACCACTGACCTTGTGATTAGCATCCTAATTAGTAACCACTATGCCACCAGGGCTCCAGTGACCACCGACAAGGATGGGATTCGAAGCCGCGTGTGCAGGTGTCACTCGAGCACCTCTTTACGGGAGCACCTCACCTTTCTCAGGAGCAGCTGGTGGGCCAACAGCCTCACCTCGTATCCCCTCTGCTATGAGGACACAGTAGCAGACGTCAACCAAACTCGCTGCTATCGGATCCACACACTGAGGTGCCGGCTGCAGAATCAGCCGTGTGAAACCAGAAGAAAGACAAGGCGTCCTATGCCCATGAAGAGCTACCGTTTCAGAAATTCACAAGGGCAGTTCCCCCTTGCTCTGTGGGATCGCCGTGAGAACACTACCACAGAACGTCCACTCCTGTTTGGGGGGCGCACATCCCCTCTGTCCCATGAGGCATGCAAGACACAATAGACCAGACCCCATTCTGGCAGAGCCGGCCTGGGTGGAGGATGTTGCATCTGCCATGTGACTCTGCAGTTGAGAGATGTTATGAGGTATGAAGGCCACGGGGACACACTCTCATGGGGGCTTGCACTTCAGGGAGCTCAGAGAAGGTGACAGTCCAAGAGTTGAGGGTGGACAGGAAACATGAACTCTGGATCTTGGTGCAAGTCAAGTGGTGGAGGAGACAGCCAGGCAAAGCAGGTGAGGCGGCGGTGGGCAGTGGGTGTGGAGAGCCAGTGTTGGGAGAAGGCTGGCTAGAGGGAGATTCATGGTGGAGACCAATGGGGCTGGAGCGTGCCAAGGAAAGGGAGAGTGGGCAGCCAGTGGCTGTGGTCCATAGGGGCGGGATTCCCATTTATAATAGCTGATATCACTTGCAGGGATGCAAAGTCAGACTTTGAAACTCGCCAAATTAGGGAACCATGAGAAATGGAGAAATCTGAGAACCAACCATCACTCTATGACTGGCCATTCAGAAACAGACAGCGTAGTTTGCATTACGGAAGACTGAAGAACAAACCAACTACTAGGGGGTTGATTTCAAACCCTGGTAAAATGGCGTTTCTGAGCATGTACATCTTGATGGGAGCAGCCAGCCTGGTCTTCCTCTCAGACCAGGAGGTGGGTTTCAACAACCATGCCGCCCACAGTGCCACAGCCTTCTGTTCACAAAAAAAAGCAAACCAGACAGCGGGTGGGCTCTGGGGTCAGTTTGGGGCGGCATCCTGGACCTGCATGCCCTGCAGAATGACCATGGCCAGCTGCCCTCTGCTTCATGGGGTGGGGTGGGGTGGTGGTGAGGGTCGTGGGCACCGGCGTTGCAGAATGGCCAGTCTGGAGGGTGCTGGGTGTGATTTCAGCAAGAGAAGTCAGTTCATTGGCTGAGCTTCCTCATCTTATCAACTTTCAGGTGAACTTTCAGGTGAACCACAGCTACTTAAGAGACACCTCTAGAAGTTTCAAGAAGCCCCCCTCTCCTGAGGCTTGGCTCCCAGGCCCCCAGAGTGCTAGGCCTTGCCATTAACCTTCACGGTTGTTCAATTAGCAGCAGTGAGGGGCGCTTGGCAGGTGTCAAGGATTTGGAGGGGCGGTGGGCCAGGGCACCACCCCAGGCTGCAGCCAAGGGCTCTAAGTGTTCTCTTGGAGGGAAGCCCAGCAGATATCGACCCGCTGCAGGTGGGGCTCTGATGCGGGGAGAAGGCTCCCTGCCCGAGACTCCAGCTCTACCTGCCACTGCGTCTGAAAAAGATGGACCTGAGGTGCAGGAGGCTCCCGTCATTCTGGGCAGCTCCCTCGCTGCAGCCTCCAGCATGACTCCCAGTGCACAGAACACGGTGGAGTGAGAGGCCATCACTACCAGGGCCTGTTCAGCAGAGTTTCCAGGAACGTCAAGGAGAGCAGTCTTGTCAAACCCACACACGGAGTTGCCCTGTGGATATGAAGGACCAAATTGTGCCTAGGAAAACAACATGTTGGGGACCTTGGGGCACAAGGCTTTCCATGTGCAACTGGTAACAGAAAGGTCAGTAGGAGGAACCCATCAGGAAAACTGAAGGTGCTGCCAGCCAAGGGCTGGATGGCTAACCACAAGGTCAGCAGTTCAAGCCTATCTGCCTCTCTATGAAGACTCCTGAGACTGGCCATGAGTGCAATGGGAATCGATGGCAGTGGGTGTGGTTTGGGGTTGTTTTGGTTTGGGCTTCGCTGATCTTTGGGAGTGAAAAATGAAGAATTCTGTTTCTGTAGAGATTTATAGCCTTGGCAACCCAGTGGGGCAGTTTTATGAGGACCGTGGGTCACTTTCAATCAGCAGGGATGTCGCCATGGCAGTGGGTTTTTATTGTTCAGTTGGTTGGTTTTTGTATGTGGGATTTAGCGACTCTTTGGGAGAAAGATGAGGTCATCTCCTTGGGTGAAGTTTTACAGTCAGAGAAAGCCAGTGGGGAAATTGGACTCTATCCTGGATGGCCACTGGGAGGAGGAATAGACAGTTCTGGATTTGGAGGTGCTAAAAGGAGGTCTAAGTCGTCTGGATGCTGCAATGACAAGACCACAGCTGTGAGGCCATAAGACATCATGCTTGGTAAAGTGTGTGCATGTGTGTGTGTGTGTGGGGGGGGTGGTTATAGGAAAGGAGGAATCCATCAACAAGATGGATGGACACAGTGATAGCAGCCATTGTGGGGTGGGGTAGGACCAGACAGCATTTTGTTCTGTTGTACATGGACTCAACAAGAGTTGTCATCAACGGACAGCACCTAACAATGGCAACAACACAAGGTCAGTGGTTCTAACCCACTCCCTGGCTCTGCAGGAAGAAAGACCCAGAGGTCCTGCTCCCATGAAAATCTCAGCCTTGAGAAACCTATGGGGGCAGTTCAATTCTGTCACATGGGCTTGCTGTGGGTTGGAAGTGACTGAACGACACACCACCACAGCCACTGCCACTGCTACAGCCACTGCCACAGCCACCAATAGCGTAGGAGTGTTGGCCAATCTTGTTGGAAATCAGAGTCTCTGCAGACATTTCCAGGTAGGTTAGGGCAAGGTCATGTTGGAGCCAGGTAGGTTAGCATGCCCTCCTTGTTCAGGAGAAGAGGTTCAGAAGAACACCTGGAGGTGAAGAGTACTGTGTGGAGATGGAGGCAGAGATTGGGGTTCTTGTACAGATGGAAGCCAGGGGACACCTGGAGCCACCAGAAGAGAGAAGACACAGGAAGAGTCTTTTCCTGGAGGCTTCGGAGAGAGCCCAGCCCTGCCCACTCCCCACCTCAGCCTTCTGGCCCACAGGACTGTGAAGGGATGAATTCTGCTCTTCCAAGGCACCCACAGGAGGGGGCTTATTATGGTGGTTCCCGGGGATACTTAGAGAGTTCTGGAGCAAAAACCCATCCCCCAACTGCTCAACCATGTGGCTTCAGCTTGCATAGCTTCTTGCTGCCCAGAATCCCAGATCTGTGTGCACAGATCTCACCGAAGAGTCTCCCCCTTAGAGTCCTATCAACCATGCTGCCCTCGTTGGTTAGCGACCTTCCCCAGCTTGCCTCATTCCCCCAGAGTTCTGTCTCCTTGTCGGAAACTAGCAAGTAGCAAGTGCTACTTCAGAAGGTAGGGTGCTGGGAAGGTCAAATGAAATCAGCTTCCCAAAAGTCCCTCTGGAAAGCAGACCCTCCAAGAGCTGCGTCAGTGGACCTTGTTGGCTACAGCAAGGGGCTTGAATGGACTAGCAGTTGCGAGGATGGTGCAGGCTGTTCCGGGCCACGGAGCACAGGCAGGTGGCTGGGAGTTAGGATGGACTCAGCAGCACCTGGCAACAATAACAACTGGGGAGAGAAAAGGAAACCTAGCCGCTCAATGGTTAAGCGCCAGGTCGCTCAGCCACACTACAGGAGAGCAAGGAGGCTGTCTGCTGCCAGCTTGATGATGTCAAACCTCAGGAAGCATCCGAGGCATTCATCCTCTGCCTTGCCGGATTGTGACGAGTTGGAATGGACTTGGCTCCAATAGATGAGGGTGGTTCAAATGAGTCCAGGGGCTGGGCCGGAGGGAATGCTTAGTGATCTGCTCCAGGGAAGATGACGCCCTGGGAAAGCTTACAGAGCAGATCTCCTCGGGTCCAAAGGCTTTCAAGGAATCAGTCTCAAGCAGAAGACATCTAAGAAACAAAGGTCTGTCAGATGCCATCGTGTCAGCTCTGATTCATAGCGACCCATGTACAGCATGTACACAGTCCTGCCCCTTCTTCACACTTGTTCTTAGCCGTGAGCCCATCACAGTAGCAGCCACCGTCTCCAGCCAGCTTGTGGAGGGCCTTCCTCTTTTTCCCTGCGCCTCTTCCTTCCTAGAAGGATGTCCTCCTCCAGCTCAGAAAACACATGCAGGGATGCTGACTACAGGAGGAAAGCCGAATCAGTGAACGTATCAGCATCTCAGGGCTGGCAGGGGTCTCCACAGAGCTGCTCCAGCACCCAGGGCTGCATCAGAGTAGGTCCATATGTTTTCTCCTCATGGATGTTTCACAGGAAGTGAGCCTTGCCAGCTGAAGCAGGGAACTGGCCAAGGCAGCTGCACCCTGGCCTGACCATGAGAAAGCAAGAGACCCGAGAACTGGAAAGACAAGGATTGCTGAGTCATTTATCTCTCTGCTCTTCAATTGATCCCACATGTATTTATCCACCAGGTTGGCACAATAAACCATAACTTAGGTTGGCACAATAAACCATAACCATCTCACCCACTTAGGAGCTGATAGCCAGGTGGACCTGAGGCACTTACTGCAGAGAATTAAAGACTGCACTCCCCAGTTCAGAATGTACTTCAACATGCAGCAAACATATGCTCACAACTGGACCAATAGTGAACAGTATGATAAACAGAGAAAACACTGACTGTGAAAGCTTTCGTAAGACCTCCCCCCTGCCCCACACTCACCTGGCATGGGCAATCAAGAAATCCCGTGAGGTATTACATTGACAAACCTGCTGCTGAAGAACTTCTTTAAAATGTTTTAAAAGCAAAAATGTCACTTTGAGGACTAAGGTGGTCCTGACCCATGCAAGACACAGCACATTTGACATTACCATGTACACCCAAGAAAAGGACAATGGAAAAGGAAGTCTGGAGAAGAATTGATGTCTGTGAATGACAAAGGTGTTTCAGAGAACACTAAATATGCCATGGACTTCCAGAAGGACATGCAAATCTATCTTGGAAGAAAGATATCCAGATGCTTCTTAGAAGAGATTGCCTCAAGGGCATTTTATTCAAACAGAAGAAAGAGATATTGCATGGCTTAAAGTCCAGAAAGTTGAGTGCAATGGTGGTATCTTTTTGATATACTCATTCACTCTGTATGCAAGACTTGATCCCATATGCTTTGGACACATAAGACCAGTCCTTAAAGAAGTGCCTCATGCTTGACAGAGAGTCGGTGACAAGGAGGAAAACTGTCAGTGAGTTGAACTGACATGGTGGCTGCAACAAACACAGTGAGGATTGTGAGGTTGGTGTGGAACTGTGCAATGCTTTCTTCTGCTCTGGACAGCACCACCAAGAGTCTGATTCAACTTGGCAGCACGTAACAACAGTAACAGAAGCGTAGGAATAAAAGATGGTCTTCATTAGTAAATAGTATGCCTATCGTGATAGAGTGAAGGCCCTGGGTGATTGTGTTAGTCTGAGTATACTACAGAAACAAATTCAGGGAGACAGTCCTATGAGTATAGGAAAGAGTTTTATCTGCAAGAGCAGTTCTACATTGAGAAAATGAGAAAATATGCCAGTCCAGACCAAGTCCATAAATCTGATATTAGCCCATATATCTGACACCAATCCAAAAAGTTCTCTTTAGACACATACAAGACATGCAATGATGCTGAATGCAGGAAGCTCACAGACCAGTGGGCAGAAAGTCTTGTGGATCCAGTGGTGGTAGAAGCACCTTAGCATTGGCAGGGGTCTCCACCAGATTCCTTCAGTTCCTATGGCATGGGATCCATCAGTGTAGTGCCATGTGACTTGTCAGTAGAGCGTCTTTCAGGGAGTGAGTTGAGAGAAAGAGAGAGAGAGAGAGAGAGAGAGAGAGAGAGAGAGAGAGATTCCTGCTTCCAAGGAGGAATACAGGAGGTTCCAGCATCCCTAGAGAAGGCCATTCCCACACAATGGTCTCATCGACTATCACCTGATTGACAGGCTAAACTCAACCCCTTCACTCTTAATCCTCAACTTTATAAATGATTATATATCTACCACAGTGTTGCTTATAGTTGATGTGCTAACTATCTGCTAGTTAACCACAGTTAGCTAACCAAAACATTGGTGGTTCAAGTTCACCTAGTGTTAGCCCTGGAAGGAGAATCTTGGTGTCTGCATCTATTGAAACCCCATGAAGCAAAGTTCTATTTGGACACAGCTGAGGTCTTCCTGGGTCAAAGTCAACTCAGGGTCATTGGTCTTTGCATGGGTTCATGAATGATACTATACTGACCGCACCACACTCACTGGGTCAGAGGGGACTGGAAGACAATGAATTTCTGTAAGGTAAGATATTTAACTGTTGGGAAACCTGGATGCTGGGTGTATGTACCACGTGGGAACTGTTTGTAGACTCATCTCCAGATTCCTTTAAACCTCTAATGCTTCTAAAAGCAGCTTTTAAAAAGAAGTGTAGTACTGCAAGAGACATGCTTTTATCTTGATGCATAGGAATTGGGTGAGGGCTGATGGAGACTTCTACAGGCAACCAGTGTCCCTCCCTGAGCAGAACTGCCACGGAATCCCACAGTTGGTGCAAGGAGGAGGTGGGGAGCCTACAGTCGAGCACCAGCACCAGGCAACCCTTGATGGACGCTTCTGTCCGGGAGATAATGGCCCACAAATGAGCACACTCCATTAAACCAAAGAGCCAGCCCCAGTGCAGGGCCCCAGGGAACTCAACTCCAGTGTGTGTGAGACTTTTTGCCAAGGCTAGGAAAACCTAAAATTAAAGCCTTCCCAGCAACTTCCTTTCCTCTTTGCCCATCTGTGGTCTCATACAGCTTCAAACCTTTCCTGTTGACCCCAAATCCTCCATCAAGTTGGAAAAGGATGAGCCATCTCCAAACCAAGAAAAGCAACTGAACCATTAAGATTTCTAAGGTCTTTCATCTGGTCTCAAACCAACTGGGGCCAAATCTCCAGCGGTCAGGACCATGGGGTCTCAATCTGAACAACTGTCCCGAGATGATTATCATGGTTGGGTGTTATCAAGCCCATTCTGACTCAGAGTTTCCCCATGTGACAGAGTGGAATGGCCTCTTTGGGTTTCCTAGGTTGTCATCTTTATCGGAGTGGATTGACTGGTCATCTCCCCTATCAAAGAGATGGGGGGCTGAAACCATGGATGCTTGGTAATTCAGACAGTGGGTTGAGACCACAGATGTCTGGTTAACAGTTGAATGCTTAACCACCCCTGCATCCCAGAAATAGCATCCACGCTTCTGAAATACGTACTGCAAAACAAGTTGTGTCTGAGCACTGGGGGAAGCTGTGGGATATGTCCGCTGTGATCAGTGTTGAGACAAGAAGGGCAGACTCGTCATAAGATGGGAGAAAAGGAGGCCACATGTCTGACTCAGGTTGTTCATTTTGGCATCGCCCCTCCTGGTATGGAGGGCATCTCAGGAAGGGTCTCCTAGGAGCTGGAGGCCAGCACCACGCCCCATAAGACTTCATCTCAGCTCCATGGTCTCAGCACGCAGGCTTCCATTGATTGCCCCTGACCTTTCTCCACCCACTCTTACCCCACTGACACGTTTATTTTGGGGTGGCATCGAGTCAGAGGGAGGACTGTTTATGACTCATTGGGACCTTATGTACAACGGAACAACATACCATCTGGTCCTGCACCGCCCGCACAATTGTTCTTACATTGGAACTCAAGGTTGCAGCCATGTGTCAATGCATTGAACCTAGGGCCTTAGTTTTTGCTTTGCTTCCTGTCTACTTGATCAAGCAGGATACCCTTCTCCAGGAACAAGTCTCTCCTGATTACGTGTCCAAAGTGGACGAGACAAAGTTGCTCCATCCTTAGATGGTTGCTCCTTCCTGTACTAAGGTAGATATCTAAGATAGATATGATTTTTGTTTTTCTTTTGGAAACCCACAGTATTTTCAATGTTCCTCAAAACTCTAGTCACAGCCAAAGTCTTATTCTGCCCTTTTGGTCACTTGGTTCCTGCCAGATCTGTCAGAGGAGGAAACATCAGATGGAGAAGCTGGAAAGTTCTGTGTCACATGAGGAGATGGTCAAATATTTACCTGTGGTACAGCGAGAGCAATGAGAGATGGAGGTCTTACCAAGGCAGAATGCCAAGCCGTGCACACTAGGCCATGTTCTGAAGACTGCCAAGGCCACCTGGGTGGGTGGTGGTAATATTGTCTCCTGATTGAAAAATAAGTTTAGCCCCTTTTCTCCCTTGTGGGATCTATTGCATGAATGAAATGACATTGTGGAAAATGTTGATATCCATCTGAAAGGACCCACGTTCCTGCGAAGGGCCCTGGAGGAACCCTGCAGTGGGACTTCAATTGCCAATGTGAAACTCAGTCTCTATGGGGAAAGAAAGACACAAAGAAGAGGCTCCACACTGCAGAAAAGCCAGGAGAGAGGAAGGGGCTGGCAGTCACCAACGGAACAAGATCAAGAGCATAATGCCGGACTGCTGATATATGACGAGCTCTGGGTGTGCCCACACCCCTGTCTCCTATTGAAATCTGTAACCCCTGGAATGAAAAACACATCTGTAGGTTTCTGATGGAGTCAGGTGTGGATCACCCACTGTCTCAAACCCAGAAAGATGAGTTATTTCTTGAAGGGAGTGGGATTGGACCTGTATCAAATTTATCTGCTTTAACTCAGCAATCCATGACAGTTAAAGACAAGGATGTCCCCCCAAATGTTGGTTGGTGTCTTTGTCTCTGAAAAAGCGATCTTCAACAGGCTGTTATATAAGACCCAAGGGTTTTTTCAGTAACAGAAGTGAAACGATGATGGCCCCAGGACCTATAGGCCGGATTTTTAAGATAAAGTAACACAACTCCAATAGATCTTTCAAGTTTAACCTAAATGATGCAAAACAAAACAAAACGAAACCCAACAGCCATAAAAAGCAACACGTAAAAGCAGAAAGAACGGAAAAAATGCTGCCGTTCATAGAATCGCTAGCAAACATAGTAGCGCATTGGTTCCTGTTGTACACGTTGTTGTAGCTCTTGGAAGTTGCTATTGAGCTGGTCCCAACACATGGTGAATCGAGGATCCATAGAAGCAATTAGACGACAAGACTGGCTGGCCCTGAAGTGATGTCATGGCAGATCCACGAGCACGTCTGTTGTGATGCACAGGACTCTCATGGACTGACGTTCAGAAGCAGAGGCCTAGCTTGTATTCCCTGGGTTTTCTTCATCTAGAAACTCTACACAAATCCGCCCCTCTGGGTGACCCGATTGGCATTTGAAATTCCAGTGGCTTAGCTCTCAGCACCACAGAAACATACCAGTTTCCCGGGACACAAGATGGCAGAGGGGGCTGGCTATAACTTTCCCTCTTCTAGGGAGTTGCAGAAGAATCGATGCATTCGGGTTGTGGTGCTCGTGCCGCGTCCTGAAAGCACCACCATCTGTTAGCAGAACATGACCATCTCTTGGAAGACGTCCAGCCTGCATGTTCCTTCAAAGCTAGACTGGTAGAGCAAGACTTCACCTCGCATCCTTTGGACCTGGTATCAACGGGGCCAGCCCCGGGAGAAGGACAGCATGCCCCATAAAGTAAAGGGGCAATGGAAAAGAGGAAGGCCCTCAAGGAGATGGATGGACGCCGTGGCTATAACAATGGGATCAACCACAGGACAGTTATCAGAAGCAGGCAGTGGTTCATGCTTTTGTACACAGGGTCACTGTGGGTGGGAGCCGGTGCTATGCACCTGCCAACACCAACAGCAACAAGGAGGCTGTCGATGTAAACTCAGCAGTTCAAACCCCAGCAGCTCCATAGGAGAGAGATGAGTTGTCAGACTGCCGTGAGGATGTGCAGTCTACTGGAAGGCAGTTCAACTCTTTCCCATGTAGGGCTGGTGAGGACCCCACGGCTGTGGATTAAGGAGGGGCAAGTGAGTGTGAATCTCCCGCCGGGGTTATGGAGGGGAGGAATCACCCCCAAAGGGCAGGCAGTTCTAACCAGGCGCCTTCCCCTGAAGGTCCAGAGCAGAGGAACCGGGATGGTGCAGGGCTTCTTAACAGAATTGCAATCAGCCCCGGTCGCATGGCTGCCTCCCATGTGGCCCAGCCCAGCTGGATCCCAGAGTGCCACAAATGCTCATTTTTACAAAATAGATGGTCAGGTCCCCAACTTCTCGGTTAGCCGTGACAGTCTGCCCCATAGGTTTCCAGTGCCTAATGCTTTGGAATCACATCCTCAGGCCTTCTCCCAAGGCTCCTGCAAGTGCAAGTGCAGGTCCAGGCTCTCATGTGCCACCATGGACACCTGCCAGGGCCCCAGGCAGGATGATGGAGCAGGAGAAATGCAAGCAGGAGAAGGAGGAGGGGCGTGGACAGGGTGGCCAGAGTCTCCTAGGCTGGTGAGTTTTCTGCCCCGAAAAGGCTGGCGTGAACGCTAAGGAACAAGCTCCACTTTAAATCAAGTTTAGAGTTTTGATTATTCCACTGGATGGAGCATACTAATAACGGCCTTCAGTGTCTTTTATGACCTGAGACTGACAGGGAAATTCATGGGGCTGCCTGCGTTGTCATCCAGGGCATGAGGAGGAAGAGCCTAGAAGAATAAATTTAAACGGTCAACTGGAGGAGCGGCTTCCTGCTGAATCACGGAGCGCACGCACGCAAGCGCGCACGCACCCTGCGCCCCGCAGGTGGCTCTGCGGCAGAAGCACAGGCGTGTGAGGGCAGTGGGCGAGGACGTGCCCAGGAAACGGCTAGTATACAAGCCCGGGAGTGACCGCCTTGCCACCAGGGCAGGAACAGAGCTGGGCGGTGGAGTCCTTTCTCATGAAATAGTTCCCCTGTCAGTAATTGTCCTCCTGGAATGAGATGGGTCCACGTGGTCAGGAGTCCGTGTCCAGCACATTTATGATGCTGAAGGGCAGGGAGGTGGGTCTGATGACCACTATAGAGGCTGCTGGGACCTCTGGGGGCCCCTGGGGACATCGTGGTGAGGCGTCGGGCTGCCATCTGCAAGGCTGAAACCACCAGCTGCTGCCGCGAACAAAGAGGAGGCGTTCTATGCTTGCAAGAAGTGATGGTCTCAGAAGTCCACAGAGGCCGTTCTGCCCTGTCCTGTAGGGTCACCGTCAATCAGCTCGATGGCAGGGAGGTTTCTGTTTTCTTTCAGATGATGGGGCTGTTTTTTGTGCTTGTTTGTTTGTTTGCTGAATATATACATATATGTGTATATATGTATATATATATATGTATGTCATTCCAATCCCAGTTGGAAATAGGTTTTTGTTATGTAAATGCCGAGATATTAGTATGAGGTATGTCGTAAGTCTGCATTTGAGTTAAGGCGCTGGCAAAGAATATTAAAAGTTTCACCAACTACCAAAAGAACCAACAGATCTGTCTCAGAAGAAATACAGCCGGAAAGCTCCTTCGAGGCCAGGATGACGGGACTGGGTCTTGCACATCGGGCGTGTTGTCAGAAGAGGGACTTCCCTGCGGAGGGATATGGCGCTTGGTCACGTGGAGGGGCGGTGACTACAAAGAGGAAGATGCGTGACAGATGGATGGACTCTGCAGCTGCAACCGCGGTCCGCACCAGAAGGTCGCTCATGAGGCTGGTGCAGGACCAGGCACAGGTCACTATTCCTTGGAGTCTGACAAGGACTCTGTAAGCCCATCTCTTTTGACGTGTGCGGAGGAGGCTCCCCAGAACGCGTGGGGAAATGGAGAGGAAAGACATGGTCTTTTTCTCCAGGAGCTTTTTGAAGCTCCTCATCGAAGATCTTAGGAAGCAAGCCAGGCGGTCCAAAGGAGACGCTACACCCCACGTGACCTCCAAAGGACCGAAGACCAAAAGCTGACAAGAGACAGGGTTCCTCTGTCTCCCATCCCCCAGAACCCAGAGAGAGAGAGAGCGGTTTCCAAGAGCTGGTGCCCTGGGTGCAGACTCCCAGCCCGGGTCTGGGAGAGCCCCATACATGCCCTTGGAAGCCACTCTCCCCATCCCACCCCGGGGCAGAGCTGGCCCAGCGGCTCTGGAGACATCAGGCAGGTGCCCAGAGTCAAAACAGACTTGCGGGAAACAAACAACATCACGGATACCAAGCTGCGCGCGGCGCGGGACTTGGACTCTGCCGGGACCGGACAGTGCCTCGGTCTCTGGGTCCCCGCCTTCCAGAAGCAGGCCACTATGCAGAATGGCCCCAGCCACCCCCTGGCCCGCTCCATGTGGGCCTGGCCCCGCCTCTTCTCCTTCTGGAAGTGCTTGGCTTTCTCCACTGCCCACGCCCGGCCTGGCACCACCAGCAGCCTGCAGCAGGCTCTCAGCTCTCCAGCACCCCCTGGGCTTTGGGAATGTGGCACATGCGTCCCCGAGGGAAATAAAGCAGAGAACGGGCCTGATAACTGCTTTGCCGGCTTGCCATTGCCGCTGCTCCAGGCAGAAACAGCAGTGCTCCATTTTGTGAAGTCCCCAGGTAACACCTCCTTTCCCCGAGAGCCCAGGGAGGGTTTGTGTAGCCCCTAGTGGCGGAGCTGATGAACGCTGCTGCAGGAAGAATCCTTCTCGGCACTGGGCAATTACCCACAGTCCAGACCTCCTCCGCTGTGTGGATGCCCGCTGTAGCGCAGACTGCTGCCCTGGCGCTTTCTCTAGCAGCCCAGAAGGAACCATGGAGAATGAGTCCATGAATTCATCCTGACTCTGGCCCTGCCCCACATTGCAGGTGCTGGGCCCCACTCCAGCCCTAGAGAGATGGCTGTGGATAAATCAGAGGTCCCAGACCTCGGGGTACAAAGAGGGGAACAAGATATAAACAGATAAGTGACTCTCAATCGGATGTTATAAATTGCGAACAGCCCTAAGAAAGGATGAGATGGCCTTGTTGTGAGAGCAAGCAATAGAGGGGATCTCGTTTAGATCAGAGGAAGTGGGGCTCAGGGGGTCATTGTAAGGAGCAGTCTTGAGACTGAGAGTGAGAAGGTGTTCCCTCGTGATTGGTTGTTCGTAGTTTCCCCTCCATTCACAGAGAGCGTACATGTGGCAGAATCAACGTGGCACCCTCTTCATGATCCTTGGGATGTCTCCGCCCTTCATCTCGGCTCTTGGATCACTAGATGCAGTTGAGAGTTCCCCTGACCCCCTCTTTACCAAACATGGTGTCTCTCTCAGATGAGTCGGTGTATGTATTCAGCAAAGCCAAGCTGGCATCTTTGCAAGAAAATAAAGGGACCAGAATGGAGAGTGAGCTCTAGGTACGGGGAGCAGCCCTGGGGCAGGAGAATGCGGTGGGTACAGGACAGAGAAGGAAAACCAGGCAGGACAGAGAGTGCTGAGGCAACAGCAGGCAGGTTAGGTAAGGCCAGCCGTGGGGTTCTCACCGAGGTGACATTAATTGTGAGGCCTGGGAGGGATGCCATAGACTCCACTTGGAAGAGAAGGCTGCTCAGTTGTACTCTCACAGACGAGAGGGTTCTCTGGTTCCCTCTGAGGTTACAGACAGGAAAGACAACTTCTCAGCCCTGCTCACTATACGATGTGGAAGCACGAGGGTTGACATTGATGAAGTAGAAACTAAGAACAAGAACAGAAAGCACCGCCAGGTGGTCGGAGGAGGCCATCGTTCCATTTGCACTCGGGACGTGGAAACTCTGAGACGTTCTTCCTCCAGCCGCAAGTAGCAAGTGAGTAACGGTGCTACATTTGCCCAAAGGACACCATGCTCCTCTCTGCTGAGCTGGACTTCCCACAGCTCTGCCAGTTGGGCCTTCGACAACGTGGACAGGACTGCCACAGTAGCTGCCATGGTGGACTCCCAGCCAGCCATGGGGGAGAGGATAGCCACAGATCTGGGAATGGCATTTTAGTGGAACTGACTCAGTGACACAATAGCAACAGTAACAACAGGGGTGGAGGGGAAGTGATCCGATACACAGGTTAGGGGACACCGGCCTGGTTGGTCACCATGCAGCGTGACACACGGTCAACTTTTTCTTTCTGCACCCGGCCAGAACCACCAGACATTCAGGCCATGGTCAAGGAGCTGGTGTCAGCGGTCCAGCATCATTCCGCACCTCCTGCATGGGCGGGGAAGAACTTCCCAAGTCTCCATGTCTGCAGTGCAGATGGAATTATGGGATCAGTGTGACCCCGCTGTGTTACATGGGATGACTTACCAGATCGTAGATGGGAGGCACTGGTCCCAGGCATAGGAAAAACCAGCTAGGTCACCACCCATGGTCTTAATGCTCACTGCTTATTCAAGGGGGAGGGGTAAGAAAGCCAAGGCATTGAAGCAGCAATGGAGACACCTGCCAAAGCCCAGGGATAGGCCATCACAACTGGTCCCACAAATAACGCCGCGATGACCAGCAAAGGGAGTGGCATTCACAAGAATCTCCTTCCCCTGGAGTCAATAACCAAGGCCCTTGGAGCCAGCGTCAGGACATAGAGAGACAGATTGCTTTGGGAAAATAAATGGCAAAGTCTAGATGTCACTTGGGAGACTTGGGTACCTCTGAGCCCCAAGCCATGGTCTTTTGAATTCCTCGTATGCATGCAAACGTTGGGCAATGAAACCAAAGGACTGAAGAATAACTGATGACTTTAATTACGGTGTTGGTGAAGAATACTGAATAAGCCACGGAGTAGCAGAAAAGCAAAGATTTTTATCTTGCAACGAGAGCAATCAGAAGTCTCTTCAAAGGAAAGATGGTGAGACTTCATATCCTGTATTTTGGACACATTTCCAGCGTACTCCCTGAAGAAGAACAGCATGCTTGGTCAAGTGTGGGGCAGGAAAAATGAGAGGGGCACTCAAGAAGATGGATGGCACAGGAGCTTCGACAATGAGATCGAACACCCACCACTGACTGGGTGGAGAACGACTGGCCTGCTTGTCCTTCTGTTGGACACGTGAGCACGAGGAGGTGGAGCAACCCAACCACACCCAAAAACAATGATCTTAAACCACCAGGACAGCTGTGAGGGGTACCCAAAAGAAACTGGAATTTCTTTCAAAGCTATGAATTTAATTTTTTTTAACCAGACAACTTTATTACCTTTTCATTACTCTTCATTACATTTAATGCAATTCCATTCTTGAAAGCAGATTTCAAACTCATCTATTTGGGTGGATGAGAGAACCTCCCTCATTTTTTTTCTTTACCTCTTCCACATCCTCAAATCATTGTCCTTTCATGTCCCTCTTCTCCTCTTAACCCAAAGGAACAAAAAGAAGTTGCATGAAGTGAGGTCAGGTAAGTCTGGTGCGTGCTGTTTTAACCCAAAACTGGCAGACTCAGATGGCTGCATAAGCAGGTGGATTGTCATGGAGGCAAAACTAGTCTGCCATCTGCCACAACTCAGTCTTTTTTTGTTGCACACTGTTATGCAATTTTCTTAGAACCTCTAAATACTGGGCTTGATTAAACACCAATAGTCTGACCTGGTGAGATGAACTCCAAATGAACTATCCCCCTCACATCCAATCTAGTTTTTTGTTGTTGTTGTTGTTGTTGTTGTTTTGAGGAGTGGGTTCCTCCTCCTATGAAGGGTTCAACAGGATATTATTTGTTGTTTCATTTCTTGAGATGGACTGTGTAAATATATACAGTCTGGTTTTCTTTAAAAGCTAAGGGGAAACAAATCCCTCCAGGGTCCTTATCCCTTAAACCTAAATAGTGGTCTGCATGGCTTGGAAAAAAGGAGGTCAAACTAGACTTGAAGTATTTAGTTACAAACAAGTTCATCTCAAACAAAACCAAGCCAATAAACACTCACTGTGACCACTAGGCTTCTGGCATGTTTTTGTTGTTACAGCATGAATAATCATGATAGACACATTGATATCAGAAGCCAAAGAAGGAGATGTTACAAAGAATGAAGGATTCATCTAACCCAAAATCCCAGTGGAGGGTTGCATCTCTTGACCGAGCTCCAGAGTGTCTGAGGCCACACAGAGGCTGCCTTGCTCATTTCAAGATGTCTGCCAACGGCACTTGAGGGAAGAGTGGAATTGATCTATGATATTTCAGATTTAATCCCATGCCCTCAGTGCTCCAGTTGAGACACCTGCCCTAGAGAGAGGCAACATGTCTAAGTGACTCAGGACGACCAATACCAGTTCAGCTTTGACCAGTTGTTTACCTTTTCACATAAAACCCCTGCCCTGCTTTCCTGAGCTGCCCATGATAAAGAATGTCTGGAGCTGCTATCTTTCTTCGTGATGCAGCTCTCTTTCTAAACACATGCAAGCATCACTGGTTTGACTTCTCTAGAGAATCCAGCCTACTCATGTCATTTTCAGGAATTCACAGTGGTGCACCAGGCTGAAACCAGAGTGTGAATGCCTAAAGGACTACAAATTATTAAGTGAGACATGGTCTTAGGCTTAAAACTAAAAGAACAAGATATTGTTTATATTTTATTGCATTCATAAATCTTAAGCTGGAGCATAATTATGATCAAAAGGAACATTTCTAGACTATTTTCATAGACAGAAGCAGGAGGTTAGAGACAATGAACAGAATGAGATTATTTCCCTGAGCTGGGAAGACAGGTGAATAAGGCTAAGATTTACTTCTGGAAATAACATGAGACAGTGAAGTATATGCATAAGGTGCATTTTCCTGGAGCTGTTTTATTTATTCTCATCATTTCCTCATGTTATATGAATGGGAATATTATCTGTATGAATGAAGCACACAACCAAAATTCCTCACTGCCATGGACTGCATTTTGACCAGGTACTCCAGGGCAGATCAGAACCATCCCTATAGGTTTCTGAAACCAAGCAGTTACAGGAATTCGAAGCTTCATCTTTCTGCTGAAAGCAAACTGTAGTTTTGAACTGCTGACATACTTGTTATCAGCCCACCATATATTGGTGTGTAATTTTCAGAAAAGCACAGTATAGGAAATAGTTGTTGATCACAGAAGGAGCCATCAAGTCAGTTCAGACCCAGACTGACCGCATCTACAACAAGGCAAAGCACAGCCCCGTCCTGCACCATCCTTACCATGGTTACATGTGAGCCCATGGTTGCAGTCACGGTATCAGTCCCTCTCATTAAGTCTTCCTCTCTTTCATTGCACCTCCATTGTGCCAACTCTGATGTCTTTTTCCAGGGCCTAGTCTCCCCTGATGGCCTCTCCAAAGTGTGTGAGAAAAAGTCTCACCCTCCTTATTTCTGAAGAACATTCTGGCTGTGGATCTTCCAGAACATTTTGTTTGTTCTTCTCACAGTCTGTGGTATGTACTAACTTCGCCAACACCTCCATCCAAATGTGTCTATTCTTCTTCAGTCTTCCTCTTCAATCTCTGCCTTTCACATGCCATGACACCATTGAAAGCACCACAACCTTGATCGAGTCTGCTTCCTTCCTAAAAGTGACTTTCTTGCTCTTTAACACTTTCTAAAGAGACCCTTAGGTGCCCTAGTGGCCTACTGGCTTCTAAAATGAGCTGCTAACTAACTTTTGAGTAATTCAGACCCACTCGGCAGGAGAAAGATGAGGCCCTGCACTCCTGTAGAAGATGTGAGACTTCGAAATCCAACAGGAGTGTTCTTTCCTGCCTCACAGAGTCGCTATGAGTCAAAGTGGACCAGGTAACAATGAGTCTGGTGTCGAGGAAAGAGCTGGAACACTGGCAAGTGTAGAGGTCAACTTCTCGAGTGTTTACTAGAGCAGAAGAGAGAGAAATAGAAGGAGTTGGTGTTTGGGGATGCTAAGCTGCTATTGAAAGGTATTGGAGGCAACTAGAGAATGGTGATTGTTGAATTAATTAATATCACCGAACTATTCTGGAAGCACCCCTATGTACATTTCACTACAAAAACATTTGTAAAGGCCTAGCAATGCTTTTGGAGTGATGAGTGGGAGTTAAGTCGTCAGCTGCTAGTCAGAAGGGTAGTAGTTCAAGCCTACCAGGCTCTCCATGGGAGATGGATTTGGCCATCAGCTTTCACGGAGCCTCATAGCCTCGGAATCTCTATGCAGCAATTCTACTCAGCCATGCTGTTATTACTGTCAGACACCTTTTAGCTGCTTCCAATGCATAGTGACCCAGTGTACAACAGAATAGAACACTGCCCAATGCCGTACTGTCCTCACAATGGTTCCTATGGCAAAGCACATTGTTGCAGCCACTGTGCCAATTCCCCCTTCCATGTACTCAATTTTCCAAACACAATGTCTTTCTTCAAGGACTGGTTTCTCTTCATGACTTGTCCAAAAGGTATGAGACCAAGTCTCACCATTCTCCTTCTGAGGAGCATTCTTCTTCCAAGACAATTTTGTTGTTGTTGTTCTTTGGGCAAGCCATGATATTTGCAACATTGTTTGCTGGCACCATGACCAAATGCACCTATTCTTCTTCAGTCTTCCTTATTTAGTGTTCATCTCACACATGCATAGGATGCCATTGAAA
Source organism: Nesogale talazaci (assembly GCA_004026705.1). NCBI lineage: Eukaryota > Metazoa > Chordata > Mammalia > Afrosoricida > Tenrecidae > Nesogale > Nesogale talazaci. The sequence goes on from PVJH01008279.1 coordinate 21,214, forward strand.
ATGCCATGATTTGGGTCAGGCTCAGCTCAGTTCTCAAAACACCATCACACTTTTTCAACACGCTGAAGATCTTGTGCAGCAGAATTACTCGATGCAACACGTCTTTCTATTTCTTGACCGCTGCTTCCATTGACACTGTATGTGGATCCTCGCAAGACAAGATCCTTGACAAGTTCGATCTTTTCGCCATGTGTCACCATGTTCCCTACTGGTCAGATTGTGAGAATCTTGGTCTTGGAGTTTGGGACATTGTGTCGTTCTCCATACTGACTGCTGTAATCCTTCGTCTTCATCAGCAAGTACTTCAAGTCCTCCTCACTTGTGGCAAGTCAGGTTGTGTGTTCTGTATACTGCAGATTGCTCATAAGCCTTCCTCTGCCCTACAGGGCAAACATAAATCAGGGTTAACTCAATAGTGACAAGTTGTGTCTCCTTTTAGTAATTATGCTGCAGACAAAAAACTTGGAAATTTTTCTCTTTAAACAAACCTTCTGATATATTGAAATATACCTTAAATCTGAACAATTAAAAATAATAGACCCATGTTTGTTTAAAAGAAGAAACTAATTCTTATTTAAAAAGTCTCTCCCATCCCTACATATGCAAATGAAACAAAGTGATCAATTACATCCTAGTCCAGGGGTTGGTAAATTCTTGAGATCAAAGAGCCCATCCTGTCCCACCTAACAACTTTAAAATCTCTCCAGAGCCTTCAATATGTTTTTCCAAACAGATGAAACCAACATGAACTGAGATAGTCATCTTCAAATGTTTTCAATGTGACTTCAGAGTCACATTCACACTGAAAGAGTCACATATGGCTTGTGAGCTTCCGTGTGCCAACCCCTGTCCTAGCCCAATATGGTTCACCAGAGAATTCTTCCAAATATTGAAGGAAAGGCTAAGACTCGTTATACCTAAAGTCTTCCAAGTAAACAAAGAACGTCTTCCTGATTTGCACAGTGAATCCAGCTAATTTTTTTTTCATGTACACCTAGCTGAGACCCCCAAAGAAAGGAAAATCAAAAGCTGATTTCTTTCACGGATGTAAATGCAAAGACACCAAATAAACTATTAGGGAAATAAGTAGCCAGGAGTATATAAAGAGGTGGATACATTTTGACTAAATAGAAAACATTCTAGAAACTCAAAGATAGTAAATAGCTGAAAACAAATCAAAATATTTCATATACTTAACAAGAATGGTGAGTCATGTTCTCATTTGAGGAGTTGCAAAATATTTTGAACGTCAACACTCTCAGGCTTAATATTCTCTGAAATTTAGAATAGATGACGGCACCATTATATACCTACAGCAAGTATCACATTAAGTCCTTAATTTTTGGACATTCTCTGTGTAGGATTGAGTAGAAGGCAATGATGTCAATTCTTCATTCTTGATTCACATAGTAGTGAAGTCAGTGGCATTAGTCCAGAGAAGAAACAGATAAATTGAGTAGAAAGGGAAGAAATATATATATGAAAGTAGACCTAGAAAATCCAAGTTAATCTCAAAGCAAACAAAAAGCTATATTTGAATGAATGCTTAAAACTGATACAGTTCCTTGATGCCCAGTCAATAAAAACTTAACATGTATTTCTAAATACAAGTGACAAATAAACAGGAAATGAACTTTTAAATATGAGATGGTCCTGGATTGAGTTGGAGAAAGAAGGGGAACAAAACTCAAAATAATAAATAAGCCATGTCTACTGGTCAGATAGAAAGGACGGGGGTGGGGAGTGGGTGATGTCTAAGATCAAAGCCCTGTTTCATCCTTCAGACTTGGAATTGGACCCATTCCTGTGGCTCAAGGTTCAACCAAATCATGGACTGGCTATGAGGTGAACACATAGCCCTGATAGCATAGTGGGTTATGCATTAGGCTGTTCATCTCAAGGTCAGCAGTTCAGAAACATTGTGAGAGAAAGATGAGGTTGTCTCTTGCCATAAAGATTTAGAGTCTCAGTTCTCAGTGGGACAGTTCTACTCTATCCAATAGGATGAATTGGGACGTATCTGATGGCAGTTAGAAGATGAACAACAATGCCATGGTGTTGAAGATGTCGAAGACATCTTAGAACAATCAATTATATATTATCAAAAAGATATCATTAATACAGAGATAAAACCCAAAGTTGGGGAGGGTTAGGAAAGAAGGAGCAATCGAAAAAGAAAGAGATGGAGGAAATGGGAAGAATATTGTTAACATTTTCAACATCACAAAACGAAAACAGAACTGTTCAGTGGAAAATAAGAGTTCTCTGAAACGTTCAGTCAAATCACAATAGATAGCCAAAAAAAGAAGATACTAGCTAAAATCATACCCAAATCAGTAAATACAAATGAATCAATTGAAAGTTGTGGGAGACCTCTCTATAGAAAATGATATAATGTTACCAAGAAGACCACCTCAAATGAAAAGATGCTCCCTATTCATTTGTTTGGTGCCTTGATGTTATAAAATATCAATTCTACCATAACATTTCTATATATTCGACACACTAAAAAAATTCTGCCATTTAGTTATATGGAAACACAAGTCAAATGTGAAGATACGAAAGTCTAAAACTAGCCAAGAAAATCTTGAAAAAGAAAACTTACATTACCAGGTAACAAGGCATGTTATATAGCCAGTTACATGATTTTAGTGTAAGTTTCTATGAGTAAAACTATGCGACAGAGTAGTAGGTCCAGAATTGATGGCTCTCTCTGCTGCTGAAATTCAGTGGGAAGAGTTTGATTTTCAATCATGCTGTTACTGTTGTTAAGGGCTATCCAATTGGTGTACACAGTAGAACAAAACACAGCCTGCTCATGCACCAGCCTCACAATGATTGACATGTTTGAGGGCATGCTGGCAGCCACTTTGCCAATCCACTGTTTGAAAGTCTTCCTTTTTTGTGCCTACCTGTTAATATACCTGGCATGATGTCCATACCCGATGAGGTAAGCCAGTAAGAAGAATTCACCCAGAGAAGGGGAAGTTTCCATTTCCCCTCCTTATCAGAAGGCACACCCCTAAAAAGGCATCACCCAGCTGTGTGACCTGGCTGAAGAATTACAGTTCATTCCTTAACTTTCAGAAAATTTCAAGTTGACATGAAATCATCACGCTACCACACTCTCCCGACAACACTTGCTTATTTAGTCCTGCTTCTCTGATTATTAAGACATCAGTGTTTCGGTCTTCCTTACTCCTTGCCTATCTTTCACATGTGCATGAGAAAACCCCATGGCTTGGGTTATGTGTACCTTTGTCTTCAAAAGTGACATATTTACAACACTTTACATAGGTTGTTTTGCAGCACCATTTCCTAGGAAAATGTCTTGATTGTATCAGTGTTGAGTGTGAATGCAATGAAAATGAAATTCTTTAACAACTTTGATCTTTTTGCCATTTATCATGATATTGTTCCAATTGTGACTATCTTTGTTTTCATTTTCAGTGAGCTATAATTCATAATTAAAGCTATAGATGTGGAAACTCATCAGTAGATTCTTCAAGTTTTCTTCACTTTTATCAACCAAAATTGGGTCATCCGTTATAGGCCTTCTTCCAACCCTGATGTGATAGTCTACTTCCTTTAGTCCCGCGTCTCTGATTATTTGCCTAGTGTATGGATTAAAGAAGTATGGTGAAAGGATACAGCTCTGACAAGCATCCTGTTTTAAACCATTCCCTATCCCCTTGATTCCCTATCCCCTTGTATCAACTGTCTACTGGTCTATGTACAGGTTCTGCAGGAACACTATTCAGCATTCTGTAATTCCCATTCTTTCCCATTCTTTGCCATGTTATCTATGGTTTGATTAAGATCCATCCAACTGAATGCCTCTGCATGGTCAGATAAATGCAAGTAAATATTGCTCTAGTTTTCTCTGCTCTCAGCCAAGATCCATCTGGTGCCAGCATGACATCCTTCATCCTATGCGCTCTTTGAAATCCACCTTGAATGGCTGGATTTTCCACCCTGATCAACTTCTATACTTATTTTGAACAATCTCTGCCAAATTTTTACTTACATGTGATATGAATGATATCATTCAATTATTTCTATATTCTACTGATGACTTTTCTTTGGAAAGGAAACACATATGCATCTCTTCAAGAGCTGTGTTCCAAATACCTTGGCACAGACAAGTGAGCACTTCTAAAACTTGACCTGTTTTGTAGTCATCTTTATTGGTGTTCCATACATTTTTGGAGTATTGGTCTTGGTTTGTCCATTTAATGCAGCTTGGACTTTTCTCTTCAATACTCAAGATCACTATTTGTCTCTAATGGACTTGCTTTTTATTCTCTTGAGCTTCATCTTGAGATTTCTGATGGACATTCCACAGTCTGGTCTGCAGTTAGCCCTGGCTTTGTTCTGACTAATAAGGTTGAGCTTCCCCATTGACTCCTCCCACTACTACAGTATTACTGTGTTCCTGTTTATTCTGTCAGGTGAGATCTACATGTATAGTCACCATTTGTGTTGGTGAAATACTGTATTTGCAATAACTAGATCACTGGTCTTGTAAAACTATACCACTGAGGCCTTATTTCTGACAACTGATCCTTCTTTTAGGAGCCCCAGCCGTACAGTGGTTACATTGTGTCAGCTGTGCAAAAGCAGCTCTGAAGGAGAAAGCTGAACATTCCATCCTGTAAACACTTACCACTTCAGACATGGATGGGTGTCACTCTGAGCCAGCAATGCTTGAGGGCAGTGAAGAAGTGTATGCTCCTTCTTCTAGGATCCCTGGGAATGTTGTGGTAATACATTGAACTGCTAAGCCCAAGGGTAGCAATTTGAAACCATCAGCTGCTCAGAGGGAGAAAGACAGAGCATTCTACTCCCCAAATGTTACAGTCTCAGAAGCTTACAGGCACAGTTCTGCCCTGTCCTGTGGGGTCACCTGCACTGACATCGACTTGATGGCTGTGTGGTTTTTCTTCTTGGTGACAACGAAGCTGCCACTGCCACTCAGGGGGAAGGGCTTCCATGGACAACAAGTTGTCCATGTTGATGTTGTTGTGAGGTGCCATAGAGACCCAGCGCACAAAATAATGAAACACAGTCCATCCCTGCACCATAAATTGATATTTGTAATCAAGAAAAACAATTTACCTTGATTCCTGCCAAACCCACCAATATCCCCAGCTCTAAGGGGAAAAAGGAAACAATGATGAAATGGTAAAACCACCTTGAAACTAGAAAAGAGAAATATTTTTTCTTTTTTGGATGGAATCCTTATTTTATTTTTAATATACATTTATTAGTTGCTCTTAGATCTCTTATCACAATCCATACATTCATCTAGTATGTCAAGCACATTTGCATGTATTTTGCCATCATTTTCAAAGCATTCTCTTCCCATTTGAGGTCCTGATATCAGCTGCCCATTTCTTTCCCCTCCTCCCAGCCCTCCCTTACAAACCCTTGATAACTTATAGATATTTTTTTCCTATCTTACATAGTCCTCCATCACTCCTCACCCACTTTTCTGTTATTCGTCCCCCTGGAAGTGGGTTCTAGGTTAATCCTTGTGATTGATTCCTCCTCTCTCCCCCCAACCTCCCATAATCCTCCTGGTTTCTCTACTCTCATTTTTAACCCTGAATGGCTTATCTATCCTGGATTCCCTGTGTTGCAGGCTCTTATCTGTAGCAGTGTGCATGCTCTGGACTAATCTGATTTGTAAGGTAGAATTGAGGTCATGATAGTTGGGGGAAGGAAGCACCAATGAGTTAGAGGAAAGCTGTATGTTTCATCAATGATATACTGCATGCTGATTGGCTCATCTCTTCCCTGTGACCACTCTGTGAGGGGATGTCCAGTTATCTACAGCTGGGCATTGGTTCTCCACTCCATTTCTCCACCTCCCATTCACCTTGGGTATGGCTTTATTCTGGGTCTTAGATGCCTGATACTTGCTCCCACTGACACCTCATGATCACACAGGCTGTTGTACATCTTCCATGTGGGCTTTGTTGCTTCTGAATGAGATGGCTGCTTATTTATCTTCAAGCATTTAAGGCCCCAGGCGCTGTATCTTTTAGTAGCCAGGCACCATCAGCTTTCTTCACATTTGCTTATGCACCCCTTTTGTCTTCAGCAATTGTGTTGAGTAGGTGAGCACCACGGAGTGCCAGATTATTAAGACAGAGTGTTCTTGTGTTGAGGGAGTACTTGAGGCAAGGCCCAATGTCCATCTGCAACCTTATTTCTTAACACATAGATATGAGTACATAGTTCTGTTCCCCTCTCAATATATTATAGAGAAATACTAGTTTTAGGGGCAATGGTAATATATATATATATATATATATATATATATGATTGTTTTTAGGCCTTTATAAGTGTCCTTTGCCTCCTGGTTCTTTTCTCTATTTCCTTTTACTTTCCTCTTACCCCACCATCATGTTCAGCCTTCACTCAGGTTTTGTCATTCCTTGCTGCTACATTGCCCTTGATTAAGCTCCACTAGGTAAGTCCAACCTTCTTTCCATTGATTTTAGTTCACTTCTTGCGTCCTTGTCCCTGGGTTGGTCCACCCCCCACCCCGCTTCTTTCTAGCACCTTACCTTCCCTATATGCTCCTAGGACCTTTGTTCCTATTCTTTTCATCTCCAAATTATTTATCTGGCCTATCTTATCTAGACAGACATGCAGATACATTAATAAGTTTAAAAAACAGGCAAAATCATACAAAACAACAAAGGAAGTAAAAATCAACAAAATAATAACAACAACCACCAAAAAAAATAAAAGAAGCAAAATGACAACAACAAAAAGACAGTCACTGACAAAGAGGCAAAGCCTATAACATTTCTTAAATAGAACAAAGCGATACAACTGCTAAGTGGGAAAAACAAAAAGGATGAGCTGACTCCATTGAAGTACATTTCACACACACAAATTCCTTTTTTTCTTCAAGAAATACTAGTTTTAGGGGTAAATGTCACTCTACATACTTTGCTCCTGGCTATTGTGTAGTTTCTGATCAAGGCAAAGACTTGATCTTTCACTCAGAGCAAGTGGAGAGTGGGGTTTGCCCTTGGACTGAAGGCTAACAGACTGTGATCCTGGACCTTAGAGACTCACAGGAGCTGAACACTTGTTTACTCTGGCTCTCTGCCTGAGGCTGCTTCTGGCCATGCTACATCCAGATGGTGCCAGGCAGAGCATGGCTTCGCCAGGATAACAAGGCTCAGATCAAAGAGCTCTGAGAAACAGGCCAGATCCCTGCCTGGGCTTCACCACTGGGTCTGGCCTCAGGTGGAGTTGCCACAGTATAGATGGAGGTGAGAATGGAAAGGGCTGACAGGCAGCTGCTGTAGGGAGTGGAGGAGGGACCTGGGGCTCCGGAGATGCCACTGTGCTGAGACAGCTGGGGTTCTAGTGCAAACCCTCACTGGGCATACAGGGCATTCAACTGGGAACCCCAAAACCCATATGCAATGCCAGGTGGCAGTTTACCACGGCTACCGCAGTGACAGGAAAGAGTAGAGAGCAAAAAGGAGGCAGGCGCTCCCTGGCATGGGCTAATAAATGAAGGGCTGCAGACATGAAGGCCCCTGTGGAGAGGAAGGTCCAGGACAGGGAAGGGTTCCTCTCTGTGGTCCATGGGGTTACGATGCTACCCAGCTGATCCAACAACCACTAACAACTATGTTCACAAGGCACTACAAGCCAGGTGACTAACAACATGCAAATTTCATTTGCTCACAGTTTGGGAGACCACGGTCTTGGTGTCAGCAAGGCTGTTCCCTGCACAAGACCTCTCAGTGTGAAACCATCCCATTCCTGTCTCCCAGCTTCTGGTAGTTTCCAGGACTCCTGATCCTCCTTGACTTGTAGCTACTTCACTTCACTTCTGCCTCTACCATGTGAAGGCCTTCTCCTCCATTTAGTTGTCTGTGTGTCTCTTCTCTTTGAATAAAGATACCACTCAGATGCAGTGGCTCCCCTGCCCCCTGTGAGTACCTGGGGATGAAAAGTGGTCCAACAACACTCAACTCTTACCCCAAACCCTCAACTATCAAGCCCAAACACTCAGCTATTGACTCAAAACACCAACCATTAACCCCAAACATTCAACTCTTAACCAAAACGTTGGCATGTGACTTCAACCAGGTGTGTCGTGGAAGCATATACTTGTGACCTGCTTCAGAAAGGTCACAATCCTGATGACCAGATGGGTCACAAATCTACCTTGCAACCCAGGGGGCAGCCATGAGTTGGCGTGAACCAAAGCAACCAGTCTGGGTGCCTGCTGGTGTTTCGTCTACACCTGCAAGAATACCACTTCATTCATTGCATTGGCAAAAACCCTATTTCCAAATATGACCACATTCTGAGCTTCCAGTAACAAGAGGGTTTGGGGTGGGGGCAAAGAATTCTTCATCTGAGCCCAAACATCCTAAGACTCAGGGCCACAACCAAAGTTAATTTTCCCACAGAGCAAGAAATAAAAGAAAGGCTGAGAAAATCAAGCAGATAGGCAGGCCTGCTGGAACCACACCTTTCCAGGAAGAGGGCTCAATGCACTTCCTGTACCCTGTTTCGTAGTCATGTCCAGAGTGCAATGAAAATACATTTAGCCATGGGAAGAAGCAGGAAAACAGGACCCCAAGGCAGTAGAAAAAGCAATCAAGAGAAACTGATGCCATGTGATTTAGATGTTGGGATAGCAAACAAGGGCTTTTAAAGAGCTGTTTTCAATATGTACAGTGATTTAAAGAGAGGCCTTGCCGTAACAAGTGAACAAATACTGATCTCAGCAGAGAAATAGATGCCATAAAAAATAGCCAAATGGATGCTCGGTAACTGAGAAGTGCAATATTGGAATGGAAAACTTTACCTGAAGGGATTAGACGACATTGCATTGTGCAGAAGGCTGGGCATCAGATCCATGGAATAAAAAATCTAAAAGTTAAGAGCAAAAAGTTTATATAATATGTATATATATTATATACTATTTATATGACATAATATATAATATTGTATATAATATTGTATATAATATATAATATGATATAATAATATATAATGCAATGCATATATCATATATATATATACATATATGAAAGAATGGTTGAATAATCACCAGAATCCAAATCAGAACCACTGCTTTGACACATATCTGAAGTCCCACAAGGTGAGGAGACAATGGGGTCCAAATGAACATGTGAAAGAAACAGGAGTCATCTCTTTCCTCCTGAAATGGATGGGAGCTATCTTCCATCCTGAAGGACTAGGCCAAGAGGGATTCCAAGCAGAATGAAATCTAAGGGAACCAGAGTGATAGGGAGGATTGTGTTCCTCCCCCCAAAACGTGCATGGTAAATCCCTACCCTCCCTAGCCCGATCCCTGGGAGACGACTGTCATGCTTGGGGAAGTAAGTCGAGGGTCAGTGGAAAAGGAGGAAGACTCTTAAAGAGAAGGATTAACGCTGATGCGCTCTAACAACGAGACCACACATAGCAAATTGGAGGATGACCTGGGAGCAGGCAGTGTTTCCTTCGGTCTCATGTAGGATCACAGCAGCCCAGAAGGACCTGGTGGCCCAGCATGTCTGTATTCAGAAAGGAGGAAGACCCTCCCGGAGATGGATAGAGAGGGTGACTGCAACAATGAGTGCCAACCTCGCAGTGCCTGGGAGGATGGCCCAGGACCAGGCTGTGGTGCATAAGGTCAGTATGAATTGGAATCTGTTGGACAGCTTCTCACGGTAAGTCTGCAGTTATAATCCCATTTGAGAATAGTTTGTCTTTTTTATGTTAGTGGACAGGATTAGTACAGAGCGTATTTATGTCCATCTCTTTGGAGAGCCAAAATAGATCCGAAAAAGCGAGCGAAACAAGCAGAGAGAGGAGAGAGAAGTGCCAAGCCAGCACCAGAGGCTCAGAGGACACCTCCCATCCAACAGAGGAAGCCCCCCGCCCCCCGCCCCCCAAGAACCCTGAAGTTGGTCTTCGAATCCTCCTACACAGTGAGTGAGAATGAATCTGTGCTGTGAGCGCTGTCCTCTTGTGTTGTCCACGTCACAGTTGTCATAAACAGCACAGACACACTCACAAGCACTGCCTAGAAAAGAGACACCAATCAGATAGTGGAAGGTCTGTAAGGATAAAGAAACGCCAGGTTTCACAGAGAGGCCTGGGTTCAGCTTCTCCTGAGATACAATGGAGACCAGAAGAAATAGGGCAGCGTCTTTGAAGAACATGAAGGGGGAAAAATGCAACCACCACCAACAAAGCCCTCTTAAGCCAGCGTTATATAAGCAGCAGAACAGACTCTGCAAATAATTGTAAAATAACAATAACTTTGGCCCGAGGCTGGGTTGTCTAGAGAAACACATTCAGTGAGAGTCACAGACGTATAAGAGAGAACTTTATATTGGGAAGTAATTTCATATCAAGTAGGCCTTCTAGCAGAGTCTAACTCAAGTCCATGCAAGTCAGAGTCCCCCACAGTCTCACCGAGGGAGCTGCAGCCCGCTGACACAGAATGGTGATGGGGGAAGCAGGGAGATTGAAGGCTGGCAGGTGTAGAGTCTTATGGCCTCGAATTGGTGGAAACAAGGCAGGATGCTGACATCCCTAGGCTGCCTCCAGAGTTATCGTCCCTTTTAGGATCATGCTTGCAGACAGGCACTGAGTCCCAGGAAGCAAGGAGGGTCAGGATCCAGCAAGGAAGAATAACCCCACTGGTTCTCTTGTGAAAAAAGCCACACCCCAAGAACCTACCACCAGGCAAGCACCTAACGGAGATGACGCTACCCTTACCTGCACACCCCAGGACCATCAAGTGGGCATAACCTGTCACCTCTACAACCTTAGATAAGAGAGAAGCAAGAGAATGCCAAGAGAATGCCTATCACCAATGCCTTAAAATTAAAACCCATGAACATGAAGCATCATTGAAGACGTCATCAAAATAAAAGCTACCTCTGCTAATTAAAATATGCCGTTAATAATTGAAACAAATCACACATTGGCTGTGAGAAAGTGTGTTTAATAAATGTATCTAACACACACACACACACACACACGAGATCTTTGAGTGAAGCTGTTGGTTAATGATTTTCACCTCTAGTCCTCTGAGAGATACCGCAGCATAAAGTCTGGTAAACACTCCCGTGAGGCCACAACCACTGATTTACACACACGCACACACACGCACACACACATGCACTCATGCATGAGCCCTTTAAAATGTTGTGGAAAAATTCAATTACCTTTCATTTCTGTTTTCTACACAAACTCTTTGTAGCCCCCTCCTGTACCAAGGAATTCATAAAAGTGGCGGACAGGAGATCAAACAACTCACCTGCATTGGGTCAGTCAGCTGCACAAGATCTCGTTCACGTGTTGAAAAGCAAGGGTTTTGCTTTGAGGACTTTGGCTCACCGACCCAAACCACGGTGTGTTCAATCGCCCCATATGCAGGGGAGAGTTGGACATTGACTGAGGAGTACAGAATCAATGGATTTAAATTGTGGTGCTGAAGAGGAATATTGGAAGTGCCACAGACTGCTAGAAGAACAAACAAATGGGTCCTGGAAGAAGTCCAACCAGGGTGCTCTGTAAAGGTAAGGCTGGAGAGACTTCATCTCACCTACTGTGGACGTGTTGTCAGGGGAGACCAGTCACTGGAGAAGAACTTCCTACTTGGTAATGTAGAGGGAGGGGCAAAACAGGAAGACCCTCAACGAGGCAAAGTGAAACAGTGGCTTCCATAATGAGCTCAAACACAGGAACAAGTGTGATGCTGATGCACACGTGGGCAGGGTTGAATCTTTTGTTCACTGGGTCAGGAGTGACTGGAAGGCACTTCATAACCATGTACACAAGGAGTCCTCGCCCTCGACTCTGATCTAAAAGGTTGGAGTTGACAGTCACCCCCCAAGCTTCTTGGAATGGTAACCTGACCATCTTTATCCGCATCTCCTGAATAGAAGGAAACAAGGCATGAAAGGAAATCTGTGGGCGCAGAAACCTACCCAAGGGGAGCTTCCACTGGAGGCAGTGTTGGGCATGGTTGAGAAGGGTGCCCTTCGTGGTCATGCAAATAGCTTGTATCTTGATGAGGTGTGGCCTACGTCAGAATCAGTATTTTCCAAGCTCATACAAAAGTAAGCTACCTATATGTGCATTATGTTGTTGTCCGTTGAGGCCATCGCCTCAGTTGCCACCCACAGGGACCCCGTGAACAACAGTGAGACACTGCCTGGTCCCGCACCACCCTCACCACTGTTCACTGTGCCTGAGCCCACATTGTTACAGCCACTGTGTCATTCCAGCCTGCCGAGGACCCTCCTCTGTTCCACTGCCTCTCTATTTCACTGAGCGTATGTCCTTCTCCGAAGGCTGAGCTCTCCTGACGACATGCTAACACATGTAAGATGGAGTCTTGTCAGCAGTCAGGGCACTCTGGCTGTACTTCTCCCAAGACAGATCTGCTTGTTCTTGTGGCAGTCCAGGGTGCCTTCATTATTCTTCTCCAGCACCAGATTTCACACACACTGATTCTTCTCTCGTCTTCTTTATTTGATGTCCAATTGTGCGTGATCAGTTTGAAAGGCATTCCCTTGAAATTCAGCCCCCCAAATTATGCCCATACTGTAAGAAACATGTTTTAGTTAAGATATTCATACTCTAGCAGAGTTTCTTTTCCTACAGTGAGAAAAAAGGGACTTAAAGAGGGTCAGGGGGGGTGGGGATATTTGAAGACTTCTCAGGAGACGATTCCTAAAGGGCTCACAGTTTAAAATAGATGTTCAGACCCTCAGTCATTAACTAGTTGTTGTTACATGAAATCCAACTCAAGGGGATCCCATCAGTTACTATAGAAAATGGGAATCAATCAACAACAACGTGCCAGCCCACTCCGACTGAATGGTTAGCGGCAGGGTGGAGAGATGGGAAAATGACAGCACCAAAGGTTGGAACTACATAGAATGACTGGCGCTCTGATACCTGCTAACAGAATTTTAGAACCACTCAGGAGTGGAATACTCAAAGCTTTATCAACACCTCCTGAACTTTGAACCAGTATTTCCCTTCCTATGTAAGTACCCAGATGTGCATAACTGCTTCCAAGACATGCCTAGGAATGGAAAGCCCAGATCTCTACTTAAAATTCCCAAACTGGAAACATCCTAACGTCCATCCACACGATGATGTGAACTGCGTGAGTTTTGCTATAGACTCACTCCCAGTCTAGATAACAATGAACCGCCATGATATCATCCATATGTGTGGCTCTCAAAGATAATCTGTTGAAGGTGGAAGCCAGACACTCCACCCCAAAGAAATGCATGATGCCTAGTCACAGTACACACACAAACTCATGCCTCGCCCTCCGATTCTGCCTCCCGGGAGCCTTATAGCATTGCCCAGGTGGGCTCCCAAGACTGTCATTGGCTATGGGAGCAGAAAACCCCCTCTCTTTCCCACAGAGCAGCTGCTGACCTTGTGGTTAACGGCCCATTGTGTGACCCCCTAAGCCCCTAGGGCTCCCAGGCCTAAGAAAAAAGCGACATAATTACGCCAACAAAAGAGAGAGCTAATATTATTTAGTGTTTTAGAAAAGAAGCGTAGAATTTAGAGGTTGGTGGACTTTTGTAAGTGGAGTGTTGCTGATTGATTGGCGCTAGTTTAAAGCAATTCTTTCATTACTTGCTAACAGCTTGGGACTAAGGCCAAAGGAAGGTTAGTTTTCTATTTTCTTTCTGAAGGTTCCAAACGGTAGCTTTCTATTCCTAGAGGATTATTGGCTAGTAGGGCAATTAGGGATCACAAGAAGTGTTGGCAATATTCCATATCCTGATTTGGACTGAGACTGGGTGAATTTACTTGTAAAACTTTCTCAGGCTTTAAAGTTTAGATGGGTGTAAATTGTTACCTTTGCATTTTCAAAAAGAAGAGAAAAAGTAGATGAATCAAATTAAAATGGCTTGAGTATGTGAAAAACATATTTCTAAATAAAAGGAATTTTCAGGTTCTTTTAAGGCAAAGTCGATGTACAATTTATTGCTGGGATGGCATAGGTCCAGGAACTGTTTCCTTTTGTTGTGCATATGGTTGCTGCTAAGAATCAGATCCAAGTCCAAGGCACTTAACAGCAACATAAAAGAGAAAGGAAAAGAAGATGGAACATGAATCCATAGATGTATCAGAATAAATAGCTCAAGTCTAAGAGCAGATTGTGGGGAAATTGCATGATAGAATTTTACAAGACATATGACTTATTCATTGGAAACCCATTTTTCAACAATATAAGCGGTGTCTATATAAATAGACCACACCAGATGGAATGCACAGCAATCAGAATGACTATCTCTGTGGAAAAAGACAATGGAGGACCTCGGAATCATCAGTCAGAACAAGGCCAAGGGCCAACTGCAGAACAGACCATTAATTGTTTATATGCAGTCCAAGTTGAAGCTCAAGAAAATTAGCACAAGCCCATGAGGACTAAAATATGACCTTGGTTTTATCCCACCTGAATATAGAGACCATCTGAAGGGCAGATTTGCCACAGTGAACACTAATGACTGAAGCCCAGACAAGCTGTAAAATGACACTAAGAAAATCATAGATTAAGGAAGCAAAATATTATTTACAAGACATTTTTTAAAGACCAAAATAGGTATCAGAATAGACTTTGAAATTTCCTTTTGTATTTAGACAAGCTAAAGCAAATGAAAGATTGAACTATAAGGCCTGAAGCACAAATCAAACTCAGTGCCATTGAGTCAATGCCAATCAGAGCAACCTTACAGGAAAGGACAGTACTGCCATGGTGGAGGGAGGAGGGGTTCCCAGACTGCAACTCTTTATGAGAGTAGAAAGCCTCATGTTTGTCCTAAGGAGTGGCTGGTGGCTTCAAACTGAACACCTTGTGACAACCCAACACATGATCTTCATACCACCAGGGCTCCTTAAAAAGAGCAGAATAGATTTCACAGAATGACACTGGGAAGACCAACTCATGTATCAAAATGAAATGTGGATTTAGAAAACAAGCAGAGAAGAAGACGTTCAACATTCATCAAGATAACTGAAGAAAAAACTGAGGTTGCATTATTGAAGTCTTCTTGTCCAAAATATTGACTAGCACTTTTCATCAAAAGAAAATGGAAGGAATACACAGATTAACTGTACCAAAAAGAACGGATAAGTATCCCATCACATGTGGAAGTAGCATATAATCAAGAAACGATATTAATGAAAGAAGCAGTAGAGGATACACTGAGGGCACATACAAAAACAACAACAGAACCAAGTCTCCAAGAACTGACAGAGGCCCAACTGAAACAAAACAGACCTAACCCTGGAAGCAATCACTGCTTGATACCAGGAAGTGTGGGAGATTGATCCATGATCACCCTGACTGGAAGTGATCCCTACTGTGCCCATTCCAAAGAATGGTGACCCAAAAGAGTGCAGAAATGATCAAACTTTAATCACACACACACAAGTAAGGGTTTATTAAACATGATTTAAAAGTGACTGCGCAGTACATTAACTAGGAGCTGCCAGAACTTCAAGTTGGATTCAGACGGGACATTGCACAAGGGGTGTCAGGCGGAGATCAGCAGAAAGCACAGAAGACTAGGAGGATGCTTACTTGTGTTTTATTAGTTATGCAAAGGAATTTGACCTCCAAATATGGTAACGTTGGGGAGAATGAGAATTATATAACACTCAGTTGTGGTCAGGTGGAACTTGTTTCTGGACCGAGAAAAATTCCCTCTGACAGAACCCACAGGAAAGCAATAGGATGGTATTGAATGCTGAACACCCCATGAACAGCACCAACAGTGGCTCAGACATGAGAGTGATGACGAGGATGGTGCAGAACAACAAGAACAACAAGAAAAGCAGCAAAAATAAATAGCACATGTGTGGAAGATGTAGATCATGTACACCTACTCACATCCACTGCTCCTGAGTCCATTCTGACTGACTATGACCCTACATAAGGTTTTTGGAGACTGTGTATCTTTACTGAGGCACATAGCCTCCTCTTTCTCCCACAGAGTGCCGGGTGGGTTTGAACTGTCAACCTTGCAGTTACCAGTCCAAACCTTCCTCTACAGTTCCACCAGGGTTTCTGACATAGCAAACCAAACCAAACAGTGCCATCAAGCCGATGCCAACTCATAGCCAACACGTAGAGCTGTCCCTGTGGAATTTGAAGATTGCAACGATTTCTGGGATTGGAAAGCCCCCCTTGGAGCACCTAGCTATGTTGATGCTGCTGCCAGGTGCCACCGAGTAGGATTCACTCCATCGTGACCCTGTGCACAATAGGACAAAAAGTCTCCTGGTCTAGCACACCATCCTCACAATTATTCCTATGTGTGAGCCCCTTGTTGCAGCTTCCGTGTCAGTCCCCCGCATCGAGGGCCTTCTTCCTCTTTTTTGCCACCCCTCTCCTTTACCAACCAGGATGTTTTCCAGTGTAGAGGTTTGGACCCTCCTGACAAACCCAAGATACGTAAGATGAAGCCTTGCCATCTTTGCCTTTAAGGGGCATGCTGGCTTTACTTCTTCCAAGACAGATTGGTTTGTCCTGGATATAGATGTGTATTTATTTACACTGTATCCGAAAGCTTTCTTTGGATCCATTCATTTTGTTCTTACCTCCAACCTGCAAGCTGCTAATACCATCTTCACTTTACTGATGAGATTACAGAGGGATGGTCATTTTTAATAACCTGCCCAAGGTCACAGGGATAAGGGATTTTGGAAGTCGGGATGAAACCCAGACAGTCTTCCTCTGACACATGCTTTGAATGACCACTGGAAGCTGCCTCTGAGTGCTGAAGTGAGAGGGTCTGCTTTTTAATGAGAGAATAGACATAAGTGAAGAGAGAATTCCCACACTATTCAAGAAAAGTAATTCACCAATACACTGCAATTCCAAGTAGAATAAGGTTAACTTCACATCACACAGATCAGCATATTTTCCTGAGACTGCAATGCCACAGGGGAAAGATAGCATCTTAATATTTGTCCATACGTAAAGAAAATCAGCCAACTGGTTATGTCTACCCTACCTCTGCTGAGACACAACTGTACAAAACCCCCAAACCAAATCAATGCCATGGCCAATGAGAAAGTTCCCACTCATGGTGACCCTACCGGACAGGAGACTGTCCCCCTAGTGTTTCTAAGACTGTCATGGCCAGCTGAGTGGGTGTGAACTGCTAACCTTTCAATTAGCATCTGAACACTTTACTACTATGGCTTGACCAAAGCTCCTTTTGATACACAAAGCAACAGCAACAAAGCAAAGTCATTGCCATCACATTGATGGGACCTTATCAGATCGGCTTTCTGAGACTCCTTATGGCACAAGAAAGCCCCATCTTCTATCTGTGGATCCACTGGTGCTTTTGAACTGATGAGCTTGCAATCCGCAGTCCATTACATAACCTGTCTGCTACCAGTGCCCCTCTCTGTGATACCTCAGTCAGAGTCTCTCTTTGCTTGCTCAGAGACTGACTCTTTGAGAAGCTGAGCAGAGGGGGACCTGTGAGAGGGGTGAAAAGCGAACTCGTTCTTTCTTCCTCTGTGCTTCAGCAGTACTTGCGTGCCAGCTGCACCCCTCAGAGACATTGCCTCCTGGGTTGTCTCCCTCAAGATCAATCCAGTGCCTTGATCACATTAGGTCTTGCCCTTGTCCTTTGGATTCTTCAAGGGACAAAGGCCTCTCTGTGTGACTGGTCCTTGCCTCGGTGTGACTGGTCCTGCTTTGATCTTGCCTTGTGTTTGCGTGAGCAGCCTGGTTGTTTCTTCATGAAAGTCTCTGTCTTTGCATCATTAGCATGGATTGTGTTTCCCACCAAGACTCAGAGGATGTGATTGTTCGACCAGTAGTGGACCAGAGCCCACAATCTAAAACAAGACTACCAGAAACCAATGGATAGCTTCTCTGCTGGAAGTGCATTCTTAGTAGAGTAAAGTAATATCCCCTTTATTTAAAATACCCCTGAGAGGAATGAGGGTGTGAGGTGTGGAGTCCTGGGTCAAGGTCAAGCTTTGAGACATCAAATGACTATTACCCTTGATCTCTATGACAACAGTGATGATCACCCAATGTGAAGAAGGTTGACTTCTCGTCATTTTTCTGAAGAGAGTCTGACAAGTGCAAGCTCAGACCAGGGTCTGGAAATGCAAGTGATGCAGGAACAGTAACCTGGAATGAATGCCTCCTCTCTATTGCATTGTCCTGGGCTAGCATGATTGAGAGCAGACACACCCTATCTTGTGAGGTTAGTGGGGACTCTGGGTTGGAATTCTAGCTAACTCACAACCCCTCCAGTGCCTCGTGCAAAGATTCAGGATTTATTGAAAACAAACATCATCTTGAGACTTGAGGAGACATTTGGGAGTCCACAAAGGCGTTGAGAATCTTGATGCCACTAAAGATCTCTTACTCAGTGTAAGTGGCCTTCCCTCCTATCTCCTTCCAGTCAATTAATATCCCTTCAAATACTCCATCTGCGCGAGTTGTCTTGTAAGGGGATGCTTTGTGACTCCTCATCCCAGCTGAGTGCAGAAGAGTGGCATGGTCCTGTAAGGGAGTTGCAAGGTCTTAACGATTTGTGTCAGAAGGAACCCACGAAATCCTGTTTGGAAATTGATCCTGAAGTGTTAGAGCACAAAAGATGACATTTAAGTGTGAATCAGCCCAGGTGTGTTGATAAGGATGCAATCACCTGTGGCTTCAAAGGCTCCACTTGCGCAGCTGGAAGGAGCTTTAAGAATTTCCTTTGTTTGGATTCAACTGTGAACTGCATTTGCTGAAGTTGAGATACAAAAACTGCCTGCCAGTTTTAAAGTCTGAATTCAGGTGGCTGTCTTAGGCTGAACTCGCTTGAGAAACAGAACAGGTGAAGCTTATATGTGTATATGAACACCAAAACAAATCCCACTGTCCTCCAGTCAATTTCATCTCTGAGCAACCCAGGAGGGGATTATCAAGGCTCTAATTCTTTATGGGAGCAGATAGCCTCATCTTGCTTCCATGAATCGACTGGTGAGTTTGAACCATTGATCTTTCAGTTAGTAGCCCAAGGATTACCTGACAGTGCCATGACAGCCTCAGCCTTATGTGTATGTGTACACATTTGTGTATCTGTATGGTTGTTATTGTTGTTGATAGGTGCCATCAGGTTTGTTCTGTTGCTGTGACCCTATTATGCAACACACACATTCACATTCACCCATGTTTGTAGACATACACACATATATATGGTGATCACACAGTTGTCGAAGCAGGCAAGGTCTGAGTCAGGTCTCAGGATGGGGGCATCACAGAGCTGCAGGGCTGCTGAACTCAAAGACTGGTGGGCAGGGAACTGACTTCTGGCTGCTGAGGTGAATGAATCCAAACAATCAATGCGTCATGGACCACTGGCAAAAAAGAGTGAGCCTGTCTTAGGGGAAATACAGCCAGGATGCTCCTTAGAACAGCGGTGTAACTGCTTCTTACTTACATCGAGTATGTCATCAAGAAAGACTAGTTGGTAAGAAATAACATCATGAGGCTGAGCCCCATTGGCATAGTGGTTGAGTGCAGGACTGCAGCCCATTGGCTTGGCGGTTCAAATCCAGCCGCAGCTCTCCAGGAGCAAGGCTGGGCCTTCCACTCCCACCAGAGGGCAGTGATGCCCCCCAAAAAGAAGATGAAATAGCATCACAAATGAGAAGGCAGAGTGGGCGTGAAAATGAGGAAGCCTCTCAATGAGATGAACTGATACCAGGGGCTCACCAGTGCACTGTCTCATCGAAGATCTTGGCGATGACACAGTGGCCACCTTTATCTCTGCTATGCACAGGTCTCCATGAGCAGGTGCCAAATCCATGAGGGAGACATCAGCAGGGGCCTGAGAGTCTGATTGGTGGGGTTGGTGAAGCCCAGAAGATGGATGGGTACCCATAAGGGTAGGGGTTCCAAACCACCTCAGGAGACACACAGGACTTTTTAATCCCAGAAAGAGGTGACGTCTTGGAAACGTGCAGGGGCAGTTCCCCCCTGCCCTCCTGGGTCATTGTGAATTGCCAATGGTTCAATGACAGTGAGCGGGTGATCTGTAGGGGGTGATGGGTGACCCTCTGAATGCAACAAGTGGGCAGCTGAGTTGTGACTTAATCTCAGTCCTGGGACCCACATCTAGCTCTAGTCACAAAAATCCTTCATTTGAACCTTCATCCTAGAAGCCCATGGTGTGTAATGCTACCCTTCAGTCTCAACCTGCCCGCAAATGGGGAGGTTTATTTGGGGAAGGTCTGATCCTTGTGAAGCTCATATGCATTTTGTACCAATTGAGCATTTACCAGGTAATGACTAGACATTTCTGGGGCCAGTAGATGCTGTTCCAGGTTTGAAGGGATCCCTGGAGATCCTAATCCCCCTTGTGGCCTACCAGTCTGTGTGAGAGTTTTCAAGTTGTGATATGGATAGTTTTATATGTCAATTGGCGAGGCTGTAGTGCCCAGTGCCTCAATCACACCCAAATCAAAGTGTAGTCTCTCAGGCATTCTGTGCATGTGCCTAACATCTGCAATAAGCGGATGTTAAATAAAGGGGACCACCCTCAATCATGTGGGTAGGTCTGATCCATCAGTCACAGGCTGAAACGCCAAGTCTGAGATTTCCCAGAGGAAGGACTCACTTTGCCTCCAGTCTGTTTACCAGCTCCTGCTGGAGCCTGGGCCGACCTGCCTGCCAGGCTTCAGATGTGCTCAGTGCAAGCTCCATACCTGTATACGGTATATATCAATTCCCTTTGTAAATGGCAGTTCCTTTATATGGAAATGACTGTCTTTATTCATTGATATATATGATAGATGGGGCACACATGTGATAAAGAGGATATATATCAATGACTGTAATATATAGAATTAAGTATAGTACAATATATTCCAAAGCATGGAATAGTGGATTATATATTGGGCTGCTAATCATAGTAGAAAGATAAGGCTTTCTCCTACCCTGTGTGATAATACACACATACATATCATAGAATTAGCAAACCTATGTCTTTTTATTTATTGATATATGCTGTATATGACATGTTGATACATAACATATGTCAAATATATATAATATAGCAATATGTGTACTTCACATTACACATCTCAAGGAATCACCCTATATAATATAGATGAACAACATCCAAGTGCATGCTGTCAATTCAATCCTGAATCATAGCAACCAGTAGGACAAGGTAGACATACTTCTGAGGGTTTCTGAGCACAGGGGGTGATGCACGTACGATCAGACCGTTGTAGAGAGCCACAGGATCTCTGGAGAACTCAGATAAACTTGGGTAACTGGTGGTTAGCTAACATGTGAAGCTTCACTCAAATGATTCTTATTCTGTTTCCACTGGTCCCGGGGAGCCGCTCTCTTGTCATGTTTCATCCCTTTGTACGTAGGACAGCTAGGAGTGGAAGCCAATTTGATGGTACCCAACTAAGAGAACAGTGATCACTTATGAATAAAGTAAGTTTCTGGCAGCTTCCTGTGGATGAACTATTGCAAGTGGTTTTGAATTATCTTCAACCAAAATTTACTTGCCTGCTTTATTAATGATATTATTTGACAACTGTTAGATTGCCTTTCTTTGATTGGCCAAGTTGCTACTTTCCAGATTTCTTGGCGTCGATGTGTGAGTGCCCACAGTCTTACATGACTATGTTGAAACATCTCAGTTGGTATTTTATCAGTTCCTGAAATCTTGTTTACCCCATATGTCCTCCAAGGAGATTGGGTTTATGCCTTCCATATTATCAATTCTTGATCATATGCTACCTCTGGAAAGAGTTGAATGTTGGTAGGTTTCTTTTGGGTGAGGTGACTCTGTGCTTATTTCATCTATATTGAAGGCCTTCTGTGGTATTCAATATTCCAGCTGTATATTGTTTGAATATAAGGCTTGAATTGTTTCTTCAGTTCTTTGAGCTGGAGAAATTCTGAGCATGTTCTTCCCTTTTGACTTTCCAAACTCCAGGCCTTTGCATATTCCAATAAAATACTCTATCTTGTCTTCTTGGGCTGCCCTTTGGAATGTTCTACTTTATCATCTTTTTACATTCTCTTTAGCTACTCTACATTCAAGAGCAAATATCAAAGCAACTTCTGACATCCACCTTGGTAGTTCCTTTCCTTATTCTCTGTTCAATGACCTTTAGATTGATTCATGGATGATGTTCTTTATCACCCCACAATTTGCCTGTCTTCAGTCATTCATTAGTGTTCAGTGTGTCAAATCAATTCTTGAGATGTTCTCTAAATTCAAGTAGAACATATTAAGATCCATAGCTTGGCTTTTGTGGACTTATTTTAGTTTTCTGAGTTTCAACCTGTACTTACATGTGAGAAATTCATGATCTATTCCATAGTCAGATCCTGGTCTGCTTTTCACTAATGACATTGAACTTGTCAATCATTTCATCCAACAGAGAGAGTCAATTTGACTCTTTTGTATGTCATCTGGCAAACTCCATGTGTATAGTGACTTTTTTGTTGCTGAAAATGTCGTTGCATGAAAAAGTCATCAGTATTGCATAATTCTAGCATTCAATGTCCTGAATTGTTTATGTCATATATTTTCCAACTACCAATCCTTCAAGGTCTAGCTTGATGTGCAATATTATCTGATTGCTTTCGAGGAAAAGCGGTTGATATGACTATTGTTCAAAAGTAGACTCCAACTACTAAAGTCAATGCTGTGCTTGGTGAAGAAAGTTACCAACATCTTTGATCTGAAATTGATCAGGCATGCAGTCAAGATGCCTCAGTAATTGCTGGGGATTGGAATGCTTCAGGGCACTCAAAAGCAAACCCACTGCCAACCAGGACTAGGGATTATTTGAGGTCCAAACAGAGATTGCATCACAACTGCTATTCTTGATGTTTTGTAAGGTTGCTATCAATAGGGATCCAAACAGGGGACAGATTTTCATTCTACATAGAGTGACTGTACCTGAGCAAATCAGCCCAGATCTCAATTCCTGGGGGCTACTTTTGACCTACAAAGAACAATTTGCTTTTATTGAGCTCCATTAAGAAACATTGGTTAAAAAAAAAAAGAAATATTGGTAAAACATCTGTTATCTCAGGACGATGTCAGTAGGAGAAATCAAATTATCACAATACAAAGAAATCCAAATATTTAGGCGTGAGTGAAGATCAATGCAAAAATGGTTATAATTCAAATTTTAACAAAGATATGTCAATAGATTGGCTTGGAAATACTAGAAGCAATCAAATCAGCATACGGTTGATTAGCCATGCACCATGCCACCAGGGAACAGCAAGGCTCATTGGCATAACCTGTCCACCAAGACAGTAAACTTCTACACACGTCTTTCAGAGTAGCAAGCATGTGAGTGGCCACTGATGGTGAAAAGTTATTGGTCTTTCCATTTCCAGAGGAAAACAGCATGAAGAAATTCATGGAAACAACTTGTGCAAAGAGTAAATGAGTCACATGAACACCAACCTCCTAAACCCTGAGACCTGAAGATGGTGCCCAGTTTCCACGATCAACTGCTCTGAAGGGATCAGGACAGGAGGTCCTGGATAGTGTGGGAGGAAAATGTGGAACGAAACCCAAATCATAAATACAACCATGCATATATATGGACCTGACTGAGACAGGTGGGACCCCTGAGAACAGGGCCCATCATCAGCTTTGGAGCCTGGAACTGAACTTTCCCAAAAGACTCAATGTTAATGCAAAAAGATAAGACAGGACTGCAAGGTGAACTGTGACAACAAGGATCCATGCACAGGTGCTCAGAAATCCACAGGGTAGCATGTGCCCAGGGTTGAAGTTCAGGTGGCAGAGAGGGGGAAGAAAGAAGGATGAAAGAAAGGACGGATACAAAGAGGACGTTGAAAGAGTGCTGTTAGATTGTGCGGACAGTGATCAATGTCCTGGAAATAAACATGTGTCTGAAACGCCGACTGGAAGATCCATTAGCTCTGAGAATGTTCAGCCACATCACAACCCAAAGGTTAAAGGCATGCTACCAGTGAAGGCTGAAGATGAAAACAACATAGCATGGTGACGTTGGGAAGTTTGAAAAGGACAGGGTTCAGTAGAAAATAACACTGAAGGTAAGACCAGAGATCCCACACCCCTGGTACTCATGCCCTTGGACAATGTCCTTCCTATGTTTATGAGCGTTTCTTCTGATAGGAGACACAAGAAGAGAACACAGCACAATGGGTGGGATATCAGCTGGTTAGTAAGAGAGTCTGACTCTGCTTTTTCTTCCTGCCTATTGGGAAGCCAGGCTGCAAGGACAGGAGGGGAGTGGTCCACTAGTCAGCAGCCTTTGAGGCACTGAAGCCCTATGACCAGCAATCCACAGGCCAACTGTTTGACCATGAGCCTCATGAATAATTGTGGAAATAAGAACCCCCTCAGCTCAACCAGCCTCCCAGTGGGCCCACAGCCCTCTTCCAGGACAGAAACTCAGTGAAGTCTCATCCAGGTTCCTGGCCCATGGAAGCTTTGTGACACTGTGTGTTTGCTCTTTTCAGCCACTGATATTAAGGATAGCTTCTTGTTCAGCAATAGGTACTTAAGAGCTGATGGGAAAAATATACCAAATAAGCATGAACCAAAAGGAAGATGAAGTAATTGCATTAAATACAGAAAATAAATCTGCATGAAGTCAAAGCGACGGTTGGGAATAAAATTTATACATGGGGGAAGAAGGTTTAATTATGACAACGATGTCATATTTCTCAATTCAGTTTAACTTAATAAAACATACCCGAAACTATAAGGAGAAATTGATATATAAGAAACTATAACGTGAGATCTTAATATATCGTTTTCAGCTACTGATAGTTTGAGCAAATAAAAAATTAGCAGGCATATAAATGATTGGGAAAAACAAAACTGCATGTCTGATTTATTTACTTAGTCACTGAATGCACTCTTTAGAGATCAAGTCTATTCAAGGTCACATGGAACATAATAAAAACTAAGCCATGTCCTTGGTCTACAAAATTGCCAAGAATTGCTACAGTAAACTTCATTTTCTTGAACAAAATTGAAAATTTAAGTTCATAGAAATACTCATACATTTTAAAGCATACTTATTAAAATAGCTTGTAAGTCAAGAAAAACTCACCATGGGAATTATAAATACTTAGAAGTTAATAATATTAATACATAAAGCGCTAGCCCACTATACAAAAATAGTCCTTAGCGGGGAGTTTATAATGTTATATGCTCAGTTTTGAAAGGCAGGGAGCCTCAAAGTGCATGAACTAAATGTTCTATTAAGTCGTCATGAGACGTGCAGCAGAAGGACCCTAAACACATTTAGAGTAAGACTAGCGGAAATTTACAAAATAGGTATTCAATAGGTGCCTCATCTGAACAAAGGGGATTTTATAAAAAGACAAATAAAACAATGCCCTTTGACATGTGTATGTGTGTATGTGCTAGAACCCCAAATTGAGTTTGTAGCTAATACACAGATGTGTGTGCATGTGTGTACACAATTATTCCTTAAGATGTCTCAGTCTAGAATTCAATAGGTCAGACACAGAAGAATGGAGACATGTGCTTCACCAGGAGTGAGGTCATTGTTGTTCTTCTTGGTTGCCCTTTAGCCAACTCCAGCATCTAACAACCTCTCTTCATAGTAGAACTGCCCCATAGGAATTCAAGGTTATAATTTTATGGGGCCCAGCTAACACCAGTGTCTTCATGGAGACATTGAGTGGAGTTGAATCCCTAGTGGTTTAGTTTGCAGTCACATGCTGACCGATTGTGCTACCAGGGCTTCTTGGAGTCATCTGAAGTCATCTTGCTTGGTCACCTGTCCAGTGGCTGATGTTAGCTGTTAAGGTGCTCTGGTGGCAGAAAGGTCAGGGGCCAAGTTATTGACCAGAAAGTTAGTAATGGACAGTCACTTTGTTAGACCAGGCTGACTAGAGAAACAAATCCAATGATACTCATGTACATAAGAGAGAGTTTTATATCAAAAGAGTAATTGTACACTGAGAAAACAACTCAGCCCAGTCCAGACCAGGTGCATTAATCTGATATTAGCCTGTATGTTCAATGCCAATCCATAAACTCCTCTTGAGACTCATGCAGCACATGAGGTGGTGGATGCATGGAGATCAATGGCAGATCCAGTGGCTGTGAGAACATCTCAGTCCTGGTGTGGGTCTCCACATGGCTCCTCCAGTTCCAGGGTTCTGGTTGCCATTAGCCTGGCTCCATGTGGCTTGTCAACAGAATGTGAAGCAGAGAGAGTATTCCACCTTCAGGTAGGTAACAAAGTCCCATGAGGGACTTCTCATCTTCATGAGAAGGCCCGTGGCCACAGGGAGTGATCGATCAGGCGGTGACCTGATTGACAGGGTAGATTCCACCTATTCATTCTTTAATCAAGTTGGTATAAAGTTGTATAACTACCACAGTCACCTAGGGGCTCTCCAGGAGAAAGAGCTAGCCATCTGCTTCGATAAAGAAGACTATCTTGGAAACCACTTGGGACCATTCAGTTCTATCACAGAGCTCTGAGTGACTCTAAATCAGAATTATCTGGATAACACCACAACCACAAACAATAGTGCTTAACATTGGCAGCGTGTCCACATTGTTTCACTCCGTATGGCTTGGGAGTCCTTGGTGGCAGTGGTTGGCATCCCCAGAGAGAAAGAGAGCCAAGTGAGAGGCAGGAAATCTCTCTTCCACATTCTATCTTTAAAGGGAGTCAGTAAGTCTGGTCCATTGTCAATGACAGTAATGAGGCACCATCTTTCTAGAGGAGGAATATCTGAGAATGTTAGCCACAGACCTGTGTTTATAAATCAGGTGTACTGGGCAGTCTGCTGGCCACTCCCATGTAATTGTCCAACATGTATTTAGGCACTAACAAGCAAGGGGAATGCTAGAAAGCCATGCAAATACGGTGTCTTCAAGGGCTGCTTGAGGTCAGATAAAATAATGCCCAGGAATTGACCATCAGTTTAGCAGTATTAAAGTCTTTAATGAGGTCATATAGGTCACTGGGGAGCACAAATGGTATGTACTTGATTATCAACTTGAGAATTATCAGTTCAGACCACACAGAGGTCCCTTAGAAGGCAGATCAGGGTTTCTGCTGCCATGAAGACAATTAAAAAATTCCCTGTTATTCAGTCAATTCCCCCTCACAGTTATCCTACAGGGGCAGATACAACTGCCGCTGTCTGGTTTCTGACTAGAAGAGAGAAAGTCTCATCTTCCTTCTGAAGAGCAACAGGGGTTTTCTAACTTCTGACCTTGCAGCTAACAGCCCAATGGCTAATTCACTATAGCACCACCACTAGTCCTTAAAGATTATAGCCAAGGACATCATATGGCACAGTTACCATGGTGCCGTGCCTCTGTAGCAGATAGGGTCATCATGCTTTAGCGTGAACTCAACAACATTGGGCTTGGTTTGCGTTTAGTTATAGAGCATCTAATGATTGTAAGAGGAACTTACAGACAGGTGACCTAGATGAGTGGAGCCCTGGTGATGCGATACTTAAGCAATCATCTGTCAATCACAAGGAGCAGTGGTCTGAATCAACCAACTGTTCAGGGAAAGGAAGACCTAGTGATCTGTTTCTGTTGTGGTGGTTGTTAAGTGCCTTTGAGCCATTTAAGAACCATAGTGGCCCTCTGAACAGCAGAACAAAGCATTGCCAGTCCTGCGCCATTCACACGAGCATTGCTAGCTCTCTTGTTGCTGTCAGATGCCATTGGGTGGGTTCCGACCCACAGCGATGCCACGCACTACAGCACCAAAGACCACTTGCTCCTATGCCCAAGCCCATTGTTACAACCACTGGTCAATCTATCTCATTCATGGCCTTCTTCATTTTCGCTGCCCCTCTACTTTTCCAAGTATAATGTCCTTCTCCAGAGATGGGTCTCTCCTGACAGCATACCCAAAGTCTCAGCATTTTAACTAAATTTAGTGGGGCAAATACCTGAGACAGTCCTATGGTTGCACTGTTACACAGAGCCAGTAAGAATTGGAATCACACCCAACAGCAGACATCAACAACAACACAGATGATAGTCTTTGTTGCTAAGGGGACCAAAGAAATGGGGTGCAAGCCGGTGGCGAATGGGATAAAAAAATATAGCTCTTCTGGTGTTCTGTGATGAGTCATTGTCTTGAATTATTTTGTTGATAATCCTTTCCCTTTTCCCTGATAATCTTTCTTGGGCTTAGCTCCTGATTTTCCTTCATTGAAACAACAGCAGCAGAACTCCTGCATCCTCCTTGTCTTTCTCTCTTTGGATCCATTCTGTGCTCCTGGTTTTGAATGATTTCCTCAGGACACTCCCCTGTCCAAGTGAAGGCTCCCAGGGTTCCCAACAAGATCACACTACCTTGCTGGGCAGTGTTAGCTGATTTGAGATGGTGTCTTTATGGTATGTGTTTCTTCTGCTGTCTCACTTCCCCAGGCTCCTCTGGCTGCCTCTTCCACCTCTTGACTAAATGGCTAAGACTTGAACCTTTCTCTCAGCAAGAGCCCAAACCAAGACACCCTGGTCTGCAAAGTCACTTTCAATCACCAGGGCCATTCCTACTTTGCTGAGATGTGTTGCCATCATCATCATGTGACTGTTAGCTTCTGGAAGGTGGGATTTGGGAAGGGATCCCCTTCCAGTCATCAGATGGGGGTGGGAGGGGGCTCTCAGAGGGGTCTGAAATAAGGGTGTGTTCAATTGGCCTGCTTCCCCTGACATGTGCAAATCATCCTTGTATCAGCAGCCCCTGGGCCAGTTCCCTGTCCACCAGTGAGCACATAGAGTAATGAATGCAGGAAGGAAAGCCAGCACTTTCTTCCCATTAGGAGGAAACATGCAAGGCTCAGCCACCATTGGTGAATCTTTAGCACTGACTGGAGCCCCCACAGTTGGTCTCCGGCTAAGAGACCTGTAGCTTTGCCCACGTATGTGGGCAGGTCTTGGTTTCTCACTGTGAGCGCTCCACTTCAGGGTGGGCCCCCAGCTTCAGCTCACAACAGCTGTGTAATCCCAACCCCCACCAGCCACTGCCTTCCCTTGGTAGCTCCAAAGGCCACATTGCCACCAGCAAGGTCACTCCTAGAGATGTCCATTCCACCATGGCTTGCATAGTGCCAAGACAATGAAAAGACCATCTTCCCAAAGCAGGTTCTGGCACAGCCCAGGCTGCCCTGTGGGCAACATCAGAGCAGATGAAACGGTCCTCATTAGCATACGGCCCATTGCTGTAGATGAAGAAGCAACTCCGGGGAGGGGGGGCTTTGGATCCACGCCTCGTTTCACTAAATTATGGAAAATTAGTGCCTCTGCCTCCCCCCAGTCTTAATGCTCCCTCCGCCAGAGGCATAGGGCCCGTGTGGTGAGAGAGAGAGCCGTGAGCCATCGGTCTAATTTTCTCTCCACAACAGCAACAACCAAGCCCCATTTCACAAAAGGCAGAGGGGAAGCGATATTTATTGAGAGATGAATGCTTTTGATTTGATCCCTGGAGTGAAATGTCATAAATAGCTGTTAATTTGGGTCTGTTTACTAAAAACTTAATGCCTGCGGAAAACCTGCCTGACTCATCATCACAAATGTAATAAGATCTGTGAAGAAGAAAGCAGGGAATGATCGCAGCAATTTGAGATGAAACCGGAGAGTGCTGGAGCTGAGGTCCATAGAACACACAACGAAACACCAAATAGTCGGTCAGTCCCACCATCCTGTCCAAATGACTGGCTGTTGTGGAGAGGATACTGAGGCACGATGGTGATGAAGATGATGCTGTGGGAGTGCATAGGATGATCCCACAGGACGTCCCAAGGCTGTGTATCTTTATGGAAGCAGAAGGCCACATCTTTCTCTCCCTGGGTAGATTTAAACTCGACAAGGCACCAGGGCCAGGCTCTTCTTCAGGTCTGATTAAATTCCAACAAAGGCACGAAGGCACTCACTGTCCTGGAGTGCACATTCTCGCTCACAGTGACTCTGGAGGACAGGGTGGCCCTGCCCTGTGGGGCTGCCAGGACCCCAAATCTTCAGGTAAAGAGACAATCTCTTCCATTGCTGTGCCCCATCAAGCCTGACACTGCATTGCAAATGGCCCTTAAATGTTTTCTCCCCTTCCTTTTTTTTAAAAAAAAAAAACACTTTTACTGGGCCTCTTACATCTCTTATCGCAATCCATACATTCCTCCAATGCATCAAGCACAGTTGCAAAGATGCCGCCATCATCATTTTCAAAGCAGTCTCTTCCCACTTGAGCCCCTGATATCAGCTTCCCATTTCTTCCCACTCCCTCCCCCGCCTGCCCTCCCTCACAAATCTGTGATAAGTTATAGATTGTTTTTTCTGTACCTTACATCATGCTTATTGCCCCTCACCCACTTTTCCCTTGTGCATCCCCCTTGGAGTGGGTTCTAGATTGATTCTTCCCCTTTCTCCCCCAACCCTATCATAATCTTCCTGGTATCTCTACTCTCCTTGTTGGCCCAGAGAGGTTTATCTATCCTGGATTTCCTGTATTGTAGGCTCTTCTCTGTAACAGTGGGTCACCAAATCTGGCCTAATCCAATTTGTAAGGTAGAATTGGGGTCATGATAGTGGGGTGAAGGAAGCACTGAAGAGCTAGAGAAAAGCGGTGTGTTTCATCGGTACTATACTGCACCCTGACTGACTCATCTCTTCTCTGTGATCCCTCTGTGAGGGGAGGTCCAGTTGTCTATAGATGGGGCATTCAGTCTCCATTCCATGCCCCCCTCCTTCATATTGGGTATGGTTTTTATTCTGGGTTTTATTCAGGTATCATGCCTGATACCTGATCCCATTGACACCCCTTGATCATACAGGCTGGTGTGCTTCTTCCATGTGGGCTTTGTTGCTTCTGAGCTAGATGGCCGCTTGTTTGTCTTCAACTCTTCAGATCCCAGATGCTATGGGGTTAATTATCCTGATGATTGCTGGAATGAACACACCTTGTGTTCTGGGACAGGAGGCAGGCTATTCAATGAAACAGTGAGGTGTAAAGGGCCCACCCCTGATGGCCACAAACAGCCTTGTCTCATGTAATGATGTCCCCAGTGAATAGCATTGTGGGCTGCATGAGGACCTTTGATCCATCCCGACTCCTTGGTGGGATGGAAAGTCGTGGAGGGCATCTGTTTTTCAGATCATTAAAGACAACCCCTGCCCTTATTCCCCCCCTGCCCTTTCTACACTCGTTGCTTTGTGCATTTCAGGAATTACTGTCTGGGGGATATATTATGGACTGAATTATGGCCTGCCAAAAGGGGCCCCTCAGAATTGGTTAACTGGATAGCCAGTGGAGAAGAGAAAGCTCCTCCTGCAGATGGACTGGCAAGTTGAGGGCCTCCATGAGTTTGACATGACCATGATGGTGAGGATGGCTTAGGATCCAGCAGTGTTGTCTTCTGTTTATTTAGGATCACAACGAGTCCCAGCCAACCGGATGGCATCCAATGATACAAACAAACAACCATACAGGCAGGCCCTGGAGACTTGGTGGGTTGGGGTTCAGACTCCAGCAATCAAACACTGCTCGCTAGATGGCAAGTCAGAGTTTGCCTCTTTTGGTTCTTCAGTGGATAGAAAGGTGAGGCTGACGCTAGACTGTAGAGCAGTGGGGGCGGGGGAAAGGGGCATTTATTTATTTTTCTTCCAAGGGCCATTTTGATATTTAGAGCATCATTCATGGGCTCTATAAAATTATCCATGGAACAATCAGCCTGCTATATTTGGTCAAACATTTTGTGAACTCCTCCCTGATGTGGCGGCTGTAAGGAGTCTTGGTGGTAACATGAGTTGCCGCTTGGACAGCTAAACAGCAAAGATCATCCTGCCAGAAGGTTCTTGGGAGAAAGATGTGCCTCTCTCCTCCTATGGAGACACAGGCTCAGAAACCCACAGAAGGTGTGCAGTCCTGCCTTGTCCTCATAAGTTGGATCACTTATGAGTCAACATTGACTCCCTGGCAGTGAGCAGTGAGTTTGGTTGCTACTCTTGGAAGTCAATGGCAGGGACTACTTTTCTTTGGTGAGGCAGGTGAAGTTCATTGGTAGTGATGATTCCACAGGTCTTACACGATGATCCCCAGCCCTACTATGAAGTGCACCACAGCATGAGGAGAGAGCTGAAGACCTTGAGAGTGAGAGGCAGACACATGAAGTGAGCACGTGCTATTTGGAAAATAGCTGATAGACGCTGATAGACGCTCTCGATGCAGGGTTGCTGCATACCTTCCACTGGTAAAAAAATGCCAGGATCTACAATGGAGAGGAACATGAAGAGGAGAGAACAGAGGCTGGCCTGTACACCCAAGTCCTAGTACCTGTGAATGCAACCTTAATTAGGGAAATAAATTTGGTTTTCCATGGTAACTCTTGATCCCTGTGTGGGGCAAACAGTTTGTACTTGGCTGCTTATCTAGAAACTGGAAGTGCCAACCCATTCAGAAGCACCATGGAGAGAAGATTTGGAATCCAGCTTCCATAAAGATGGCAGTCAAGGACCCCTATGGAGTAGACTCAACTCTACATGCATGGGATCCTCATGAGTCAATATGGGCTTGATGGGAACGAGCGTCTTCATTGTTGCTCATTTTGAGTTGGGTATCAGTAAAGGGAGTCACACAGGTGTGGCTGGATCCTAACAAAAATCCTTCTCAGTGATGTTCTTTAAAATCCATTTTCAGAGTCCCCACCTGCAGTGTGCCTCCAGTGGATGACTTCTGACCACAGGGCAAGGATGAGGATCTCCCTGCTTTCAGGGAGTGAGGTGAAGTTGGCTTTGGCAGATCTTAGAATATAATACCCTATTATTTCATCCCCCTTTGGGCCCATTTTCAACTTGTTTTAGTTTTTAGTGTTTTCTACTTCCTTTTTGATTGAGCTTTATCTATGTTTAGTTTGATCATTGTTGTTGGTTTTGTTTCTCTGTTTACTTCATGTTTGTGTCGGATGATTTTCTGTGCATGAAATCCAGGATAGGTCTATCTCTAGAGACAGTAACTGGTTGATAATTTCCTCAGAGCACGGCAGGGGAGGATGAAGGTTATGGGTAAGAGAAGAAAATGCTCTGGAATTGATTGTTGTGATGATTGCATAATTCTTTTTAATATGCTGACAAGATTTAATCATTCAATAATCAGAATAGTTGTTCAATCATACCAGGCCTTGGATTGAGAGCAACTTAGTTCTCAAAGTAACATCCTTCCTTTTCAACAAGCTCCAGAGGTCTTGTGCAGCAGGTTGACCCAGTGCAATGCATCCCTTCAATTCTTAACTGCTGCCCCCATGAGCATCGATTAGGGACCCAAGGAAGACAAAATCCTTGACAACCTCAACCTTTTCTCCACTTCCCATGGTGTTACTTATTGGTGCAACTGTGAGGATCTGAAGGGTCCTTTACATTGAGCTGCAATCCATACTGAAGACTGAAATCCTTGATCTTCAGCAAGTGCTTTGGGTCCTCATCACTGTCAGCAAGCAAGGTGGTCTATCATCTAGGTATCTCGAGTTGTTAATAAGGCTTGCTCTTATCCTGAAGCCTCATTCTCTTCTTACCCTCAAAACAAACAAGCAAACAAGATCAAGGCCACCTCATAGCAGCCATATGGGACAGGGTGGAAGTGCCCGGTGAGCTTCCAAGACCGTCACTGTTTATGGAGTAGAAAGCTGTCTTTCTTCCATGGAGCAGCTGTCGGCTTTGAACTGAGAACCTCATGGATCACAGTCCAACTTATCTTCTTCTTTCTTATGTTTTTCTTGTCATTTTATTGGGGTGTATATAACTCTTATCACAATCCATATGTACATCCATTGTGTCAAGCACATTTGAACATATGTTGCCATTATCATTTTCAAAGCATCAGCTTCTCACTTTTTCTCCTCCATCCCCTTACTCTTTCTCCCTCATAAACCCTTGATAATTTATAAATCATTATTACTATTCCATGCCTTTTACTAACCGATGTCTCCCTACATCGCTTTTCAGTTGTCCATCCCCCTGGATTGTGATCAGTTCCCCCTTTTTCTCCCCACCTTCCCCTTACCCACCTGGTATTGCTACTCTCAATATTGGTCCCCAGGGGTTTATCTGCCCTGAATTGTCTGTGTTTCCAGCTTTTATCTGTACCAGTGTACATGCTCTGAGCTAGCCAAATTTATAAAGGAGAATTGGGGTCATGTTAATGTGTGTGGAGGGGGGAGCATTGAGGAACTAGAGGAAAGATGTATGTTTTATTGGTGATATAATGCTCCCTGACTGGCTCATCTGTTCCTTGTGACCCTTCTGTAAGGGAATGCCCAATTGTCCATCGATAGACTTTGGGTCTCCACTCCATCCACCCCTCTCATTCACATCGATATGATTTCTTGTTCTGGGTCTCTGATGCCTAATACTTGATCCCTTTGACATCTCATAGGCTCATGTGATTGTTCCATGTGGATTTTGTTACTTCTCAGCTAGATGGCAGCTTGTTTTGTCTTCAAGCCTTTCAGACCACACAGCCCAACTTATAACCAACCACCATTGTTTCTTAATAGAATCCAGCTTCTCTACTTATTTCTCAGCATACATATTGAATAAGCCTGATGAGAGAATAGACCCTGACCCACGCTTTTCTTGATTGTAAACCGTGCAGTATTCTCTTGTTCTGTCCACACAACTGCCCCTTGATCCACACACAAATTCTTTAGGAGCACAATGATGTGTTCTGGAATTTTCCTTCTTCTTAAGGATATCCATAGTTTCTTATGATTTACACAGTCAAATGCCTTAGTACAGTCAATAGAAAACAAGCAAACAGTTTAATGGTACGCTTTCCCTTTACTCGATATCTATCTGACATCAATACTGATTGTCACATACTTGGCTGTATTATCAGGAGGGGCCTGTTCTTGAAGAAAGGTATTGTGTCTGGTATAGTGAAGGATCTGTGAAAAAGAACAAAGGTCTCAATGAGATGGAGGGATGTTGTAGCTCCTTGTTCTAATTGTTAGTGCTGTTGCTATTGGGTGTGACAGACACCCTCCTGACTCACAGTGATCCCCAAGGACAGGGGTGTCATCTGTGCTCTTTAGAACAAGCTCAGACATAACTCCTCTTGTCAGGATACCCAGGCAACTCTTTCATCCATAAGGTTTCTATTATCCAGAGCCTACACGATGGCCTCTAACACCACAAACAACATTGTCTTCTGAGTTATGGTGTTTGATATGATGCCTCATTTATAACAGGGATGTGAGACACAAGAGCGAATAAATGAATGGATAAAAAGAATCAATGAAGAGCCAGTGGGAAGAGAAGCAGGCAGGATATCTGCTGCTTTGGATCCTGGTGCTCGGGGCCAAGTTCATCCCACCCCGGATGGCTCCAGAGAACCCGTTGGGACAAAAGCCTTCTCATTGGATATCTTGTGATGGTTGTCAATAATATTCTTCACTCAGACACAGGAAAGCCGCTATAATGTGGGTCAAACTGAAGAGCTGTTTTGCTGAGCTTGAAAAGGATCCCTAGCAACACTTGCATTTTGAAGTTGTCTTTAGCTAGGCACTGGAATCTTGACCGTGACACAATCACTGTCACCTCGGAGCTGTCTTTTATTTTGCACAGGGACAGAAATAAAGCAATGAGACAAGAAGAAAAGGAGAGTGGAGGGAACTGGAAGGAAGTGGTGGTGCAGGGGGGAAAGGGAAGAGAGGTGAAAGGGAGCAGAAGGGCGAGAAGGAAAGAGGAGTTAGGACCCACATCTAGCTGCACACTATACTTAGGGGTGCACTGGAGCAACTGTGTACATGTGGTCTGGGATGTCACATACTATGTTCAATACCATCATGTTGGCCACTTAAAAATCAGCCCTACAGAGAGTGTTTGCACTTTGAGCATCGGTCGATGCTACAAGCTAAGCATTTTGATTCTGCAGAGAGTTCAGCATGGACCACATGCCCTACACCCCCGACCCTGGGCATTTCCTTCCTGCTGATTCTGCCGACCGCCTGACCCAGACCAATGTTTCCTGCTGCTTTTATGAAGTCCATCAGCCTTGCTCAGACATGTGCAACAACTGAAGATGGAAATAGTAGTAGGTATTGGGTGTCATTCAGCAGATTCTGACCCATAGCAACCTCAAGAGATGGGGGGGCATCTCCCTAGACAGTGTCCTAGGCTGTAATCCCTGCCCCTCAGAAGCAAGAATGGTGAGACCTTGCTCGGTTACTCTGGATGTAGTTTCAAGAAGGACCAGCCTTTGCAGAATAACCGCATGTTTGGTAAAGGCGATGTCATTGCAAGGTCAGAAGATGCTCACTGGAATGAGTTGACTCAGTGGCTACAACTGCAGGCTGAAACACAGCGTATTTGGGAGGGTTGGGAAGGACCAGGCCGTGTTTCTTTCAGTTTTACACAGTGTCATTAAGAGTCAGCCCGTTCAATGGCACCTAGCAATGAGCTTTATTCAGCAGAGCAGCTGCGTGGGTTTGAACCACCAACCTTCCAGTTGGCAGCTGGGCGATTCACCACTGTTAGCAAGATGCAATAAGATGTTCTCAGCTTGGAAAGAGAGGTCCTGGGATCCACCCATGCACTGGTGTGGTGGCACCTGTTTTTAATTACAAGACTTAATTAGTAGAGGCATGAATGGATTTCATTAAATGTGTTAATTTCTCTCTGAACAAAAATGTCCCAGTGTGTCACAGTGCACTTAGCATGACAACGAGATCCTGCCCTGCCGGGTCCCTGGGGCCTTTTGATTGAGAAGTAAGGGGCAGGAGGGGGAGTCCCCTTTCTTTGAGTTCAGCTCTTGAGTAACTGCAGTCATGCTCGCTCCTCTTGACTTCATTTCCTTGGCTTAGCAGCAACGGTTCTGAGAGCCCCTGAGAGAGAAGGCTGCCATGGGGGTGAGGTGATAGAATGCTCTCCACATGCTTGGTGCAGCCCTGGACACCTTGTACATGACACCAATGCTGTTAACTCTGATTACAACCCTGTGGGATGCTGCTGTGTCCCTCAATGCAAGCGGTTAATGTTCAGCTGTGAAGCAAACATTGGAGGCTTGGGATCTATCTGATAGCTTTTCAGAGGAAAGGCCTGATCAGCTCCTTCCCAGAAAAAGTGGCCATCTGGAGGTCTATGGACCTCAGGTCTACCCTCACCCAAATGACACTGCCATTAGTCAGAACAGATGGGTGGTGACTGTATTTGAGCAGGCAAGAGGGTGTCATGTTAAGATGTCTCTTGAGTAGTATGAAACAACAACAAACAAACCCAAGAAATGAGGAGCCTTCTCTATCCCCATCAGAATATCTGTCAAACATACCAGAGAAGTCCCTTTCCACAGTTGACTCTGAGAAAGAGGGGTTGCAGCCTCCCCCACGTTGGTTCAGCTCACTCCAGCAGCAGGTACATGAAGATACTCAAGAAAACTATGGGAACCAGAGGCTTCAATGAGCTGAAGCTGGGTTTTCTGGAGCCAGTAATTGGAGAGCAAAGGTGAGGGTGTCTCCATCCACCAAGAATGGTGAGTGAGCAGACAGAGGAGACAACACAGCACAGGTCTTCTTGGGAGACCCTGGCTGCATCATCCAGTTCATTACTCACCCCACTGTGCAATGTCAGCTGGGCGATTACTGAAGAGAGAGCCTAGAGACGTAGAGGTACAATGCAGAGAATGCATCTTTGAACATGATGAAAGCTTGCTCGGGGCAAGTCACAGCTCAAACAAAAGACAGAAGAAGAAGCAGAATCCAGGTACAGGAAGTGGTTGAAATGAGATTCCCAGGCAAAGGATGCAGGCTCTGTACAGGCTGGGGGTGAAGTGAAGTACAGAAACACTGCTCTGACTGATCAGGAACTCAGTAGGGGAGTACCTACCCCAAGTGCTGGTCAGTGGAGGGAGGAGAAGGGATCTGCTCAGGTGCAAGGAAATCAATGACCCTGGCCAGCGATGTGTGGGCAGGTGGTAGTTACTGGCCAGAGGAGTGACTGATAGAGTGGTCCTTACTTCAAATGCAGGCGAGTCGTCATGTAACCCTGGGCAGCGTGGGCTTCATAGAGGCAGTGACATCTGAACAGACCCTGAAGTTCTCAGACACACTGGGATGGTTTCTCAGGAAAGACCATAACACCTGACCTGGATCATCTCCCTCACCCGGCCTCACCCCTCCTTCATCTCCACCCCCAGCTCCCGGCTGCGGGTACCCACACATTCATCTCATTTCCCCATGAACCCAAAACGAAAGATAGTGGCAATTAATATTTTTATGCAAATGCTCAGTGCCTTGGGGCATACCCGTGCTGTGATTTATGAACAATGATTAAAAATAACTCATTTAATGTAATCTAACATGAACAAATACGAGAAGACAAGATTAAATTAAGTTTCTTCCCTCTGGAAAGGGAGCTTGAAGGTCATCACCCTCTTGGATTGGCACTCAAGGTTCCAGGCCCCAGAACGAAATGCTAAAAATAAAAGTGGCTGCACCGCACGTGTGCGCCTCTTCGGGAGTCCTCGCTTCCGGTGTGCGTGGGAGGGTCACTGTTTCAAGGACATAGAGTCTTCCTCCTGGCTACAGAGTCAAGGTTGCGAACCTGCACGCGGCGGTCCATTTACTTAACATGGCTGTCTCCCCGGGGCCTGAATGGCCTCTTTCCAGGGAAGACACGCGTGGGCTGAGTCGGAAGGCAGGCACCAGGTAATTAATCAATGGATCTTGGGTGCTTCTGGCTGCATGCAAATGACTAACATTTCCAGCCACTAAGCCCCAGCATGGAGCTGACTCTCAAAGCGTTGAGCGATCCCTACAAGGTCGCACACCTGTGACTCAGAATGAGGTCTTCGGCTGTCATACCTGAGGACTTCCACATGCCTCACCGTTCTTCATCTGGCTCCTCAATGTGGTTACGGGATTGAGGGAAGGCAGCTCGGTGGGAGAAGTATGAGGAAAAAGAAGGGGAGCATCTTGTATGAGGAAGTACTTCTTTAGACTGAGAGATGAGAGCCGGAAGGAGGTGTCCATCATAGGAGGAGGAAGGTGAAGCACTGCCTTTCCATCCAGTACGGTGTGAACTCCTGCAGAGGGCTCACAGCCCCAGAACCAGGTGAGGACACCCAATAGAGACTGAAAGTCCCCACTCAGCACACATGGCACCTGCTTGTACAAGTGGACAGTCTTAGCCCCAAAGGCAGAAAGACTTCACAGCTACAGCATATCATAGCTTAGTGTCGCTGCAGCCCTCTTCTTGGGGAAGACCCTGGCTTCAAGGTCTTTATGTTTTTTGTGCAATCAGCATGCTCCCTAGAGACCAGGATGGTGAGATTTTGGCTGGCTGGCTTTGGGCACACCATCAGGGAGGACCAGTCACTGAAAAGTACGTACTGGGGGATGAAGGAGAGGGTGGGTGACAATGAGGGAACTATTCCATGAGATGGGTGAACAAGGCAGCCACCTCCATGGGCTCAATCTGCCCATCGTTCAGGACCAGGCAATGCTCTGCTCTCGTTATCCACAAGGTTGCCCAGGATCAGAGAGAAAGACGACAGAAACAGTAGCAGGTTGTTTGTTTTTTTCTCATCCCATGATGATATCAGTGGACCTCTTTCCTCGGGAATTTGGGATGGCAGCAGTCCTTAGGCACTGCTGTACTGGTTCTGCTTCACAGAACCCCTGTGTCCAATGGTCCTGCACCACCCTCACAATTGTCCCTCTGCTGGAGCTCATTGATGCAACTGCGGTGTCAGTCCATCTGACGGAGGGTCTTCGTTCTCTTTCGCTGCCTCTCTCCTTCCCAATTATGCTGCCCTTGCACAGGGACTAGTGATAAGACTATTGAGCAGGTGAGATAGATAACCAGGTACCTAAAACTGGAGTATCCCTCAAAAGTATAAGACAGTCAGGAGCCATACTTACTGTCATTTCTCTGTGATGAATAATATCCACCCATTAGTCCAACAGGATACTATTTCCACCATCCATCTGTTCTTTTTGACCCCTTTGAGGGCACAGGCTTGGGGAAGGGAGCAAACCATTGGCTCTCCTTCATCCAAAGCCCCATGAAGGCCCAGAGTCATCCTCAAGGAAAGAAGGGAAGAGGAGCATTTGGCTTTTGAGGACATAGTATGTCCTAACAAAAACGCCAACAGGATCTCATGTAACACAACAACAGAAGTATGGAAGGAGAGGGTGTTGGCAATTTGTCCTTGGGTGAATTCCCGGCAATCAAAATGATATCGGGCCTTAAACCTCACTGTGTTTAGTTGACAGTAAGGCCCTTGTGAGCCGTAGCTTTTCCCTGGGTTGTTTTCCAGCAGTGAATTGACAAGTCTTTCTCCCTAACCTGTTAGTCTGGACACTCAGAGGAAACCTGCTCAGCATCATGACCCCTGACAGACAGGTGGGCCATGAGGTGAATCATTCAGGAATCAAGCCCATGTCTACCACTGAATCACCAAGGCCCCCTTCATCTTATCCACCCAAACCAAACCAATCCCATGGCCAGCCAGTCAATTCTTGTGTCACTGTGTGTCTACAGACTCTTAGCGTCTCTAGAACAGAGTGTAACTGCTCCCTGGGCTTTCTGAGGTTGTCAACCTTTTCCAGACAGGCTGCCCAATCTTTGAGTGGCTGGTGGGTTCAAAACAATAGGCTTCCCTTTGACAGTTCAACACTGAGCTCACTGTACCCTCCCAAGGGCCTCCTTGGAATGCTTCTGGTGACCCATGATTGCTCTGATCGGAGGGATAATCATAGTAAGAGTAGTTACAGCTCACTCAAGGCACCATTCCTTCATTTCATACTTCAGACTGTGATCAGGAGGGACCAGTCCCTGGAGAAGGGCTTCATGCTTGGTACAGGAAGGAGAAGGGTGAAGAAGAGAAGGGTCTCTAGGAGCTGGTTTGACCCGGTGGCTGCAACAATGGGCCCATGCGTGGGAACAACTGTGAGGCTGGCCCAGGACCAGGTAGTATTTTGTGTATCGGGTCACTGTGAGTCAGAATCTACTTGTGGGAATCTAAGAGCCACCACCATTCGTGCATCCTATAAGTATTAAGATAAGTGCTGGAGGCATGGTGGGGACATCATGCTCTCACGTGACAGTGGACTACAAACTGAATACCAGGCATTCTCTTTCATGCAACGTTTCCAATGCAAATGAGAGCCATGGGCTACTAACTAGAGAGGGTCTGGACCCTGGGTGTGCTTCTGCATCCCTGGCGGCCAGACGCGGTCACTGTGTGCATACAGATAGCCATGCTTGGAAGGAAATTCCAGACACCAAGTCGGGTCCCCCCTTAAGGAATGGTGAATGCCCTTTTTGGCTAATTGGAGGATGTGTAAGAACATATAAATATGATCAGTTATTTTGTTTTCGTCCTTGGAATTTTATCTATCTATGTATCTATCTATCTATCATCGATCTATCATCTATCTATCGATTGATCTATCATCTACCTAGCTATCTATCATCTATCTGCCCACTTATTGGTGCCGGTGAAACTATCCTCAGCAGAGCACACGTCAATTCAACAGCATCAGCAAAGCAGCACCTACAGCATTGGAAAGGAATCCATGGACCTTGCTGAATCTTTGAGTGGAGCAACTATCCCCACCCTCCTTTTCTGAGTTGTTTCTCCCTCATTAGTGTAAACTCACTCCTCCTAAGGTTTCTATCAAATCTTCCACATTTCTCTCATCAATTTGGTCTCATACAGGTAGCTCTTCAAAGAGCAGAATAATGTGGGCCATTGTAAACCCCAAAGTCACAGGACGTTGGGTTGTTGATGTGAAGACCATTTTGAGAACATAGTGGCAGATAACAGAATAGGTCCCTCAAATCCCCATCACTGGTGCACTTGATTGAGGGGCATTTGGTTCACTGGAGAGGTGGCTCTGGGTTATCTGTGTGGATCCAACACCATCACCTCTTTGGAAAACCAAACACGGGAGAAAGAAGAACCAGAGTTTCAAAAGACTCAGAGATACTGTGCTGATGAATCTTACGATGACAGAGAAGACCATGAGTGGAGGGATGTGGGCACCTTGAAACTGGGAAAGCCAAGGTGCCAGAATTCCCCTTAAAGAACCCCTGAGAGGTACAGAGTCCTGCCCACACCTTGGTCTTGGCCCTGAGCTCACACACACCCCCACCTCAGGCTGCTGACTACCGAACAGTTAGATAAGCAATCTGTATTGTTTTGAGTCTCTAAATGAGCGATGGCTTATTTCAACAGTGATAGGAGGCTAATGCAAATACTAAATTTATTTCACTTCTATGTTCTTTATGTACAAACCAAAGTGATATTGGAGATAAATCTACAGTAAGGGTAATAATTCTAAATGACAGGACAGCAATGCAGATTAGTCTAATTGGGACAGTCTTTCTCTTTCTGGCGGCACGTAAACAATCAATGATAATCAATGACATCTTAATGGGTTGGCATCAAGATGATTCTGACTTATAAGAACCCTGCAGGGCAGAGCAGAATGGCTCTAGGAGGTTCCCAAGGTTGCAGGCTTTGCAGAAGGAGCCTCCGTGGCCTGCTGGCTTCCCAGGTGTGGCCGCTCGCCACCGGATCAGCCATTCACAGCTGCTCCAAGGGCGAGAGAGGCAATGTTCTACTGGTACAACGAGGGGCAGCGCATAAACCCACAAGGGCAGTTCTACATGCCTTTTAAGGCAGCTGTGAGTCAGAATCAACACGATGGCAGTGAGATCTTGAGTGTGGGAACCTTGATGGAAGCACACTGCCCCATCTTTCTCCTCTGGAACCACTGGGTGGGTCTGAACCACCCACCCTTTGGTTATCAGCTGGGTGCTTAGCCACTGTGTCCCCTAGAAAGGGCTCCTGAAGTGGCATTTTAGAGTCCAGACTATCAAGGTCATCACAGAACAATG
This sequence comes from Nesogale talazaci, assembly GCA_004026705.1. Lineage (NCBI taxonomy): Eukaryota > Metazoa > Chordata > Mammalia > Afrosoricida > Tenrecidae > Nesogale > Nesogale talazaci. The sequence goes on from PVJH01008279.1 coordinate 64,176, forward strand.
TCGTCATGCTCAGCCACAGGTTTCAGATGCTGTGCAGAAAGTCAGAAGGGAGGGATGAAGATTTCACTCTGTGGTTTCCTCCCACACACACACACCCAGAGCCCTTTTCTCATTTTAGAAGGACAGTGGTGAGCCTGGAGCCCAGAAAAACAAGTGCGTCTGGGAGTCTTGCAATGGAGGATGTGGGGAGTCCTCACCCCAACCCCGGAAGGGAAGGGCTGTGCTGCCTCACTCCCACCTCAGTGCTGGCCTGCTGGTCTCCTGGATCCCTGCCCCCTTTCCTGCGCAGGACGCTGGGCCAGGCATGCGTTTGATAGGTCAGATGGATATGTCTGTCTCCCAGCGACCTGGAAAAATGAAAATCTTCATTGTGCGTGGCCCCGGGCCTCGTCTCTGCAGCTGCTTTTTCTATGACCGCCAGTTGCCAAGCACAAGTTTGCAGTTGCAATTCGGTGGCAATGACCCCCCTGGAAATCACTCTCACAAAAATGTCACTTAGGAATCTTTATGACTCACGCCGCTCATCCATCTTCCCAACAGGTCAGCTCTTGGCTACCTGTGAAAAAGATTTTTCAGAAGACCTTCCTGCATAAATCACTAATTCTCTCTCTCTCCTCTTGGAGGAACAAAACTTTATGAACTTGAAAGGTAAGAGAAGGAAGAGGCACCGATGTTGCAAGCTCCGTTCAGATCATGGGTATCTTTCCCTGCACCTTTCAGGCTCCCTGCAGGGCATTCTGTGGCCACTAACTACCCAGCCAACTCCCATCTCTCCACCGGGGAGGTCACCGGAACACCATTGATGAGCTGTCTGTTACACAGCAGCCGAGGGAGATGGAGCACTGGACGCCTCTCAGGCCCATTTGGAATGTTTGCATTCCTCCCACACTGCCTTCCTGGAGCAGGAGATGCCCGGCACCTTCTTTATCCTACAGGATTACTAAGGGTTTGAAAAGGGAAGATGCATCCAAAAGCTCTTGAAACTAATGGATCTGCAGACCAGCGTGAGTGGCAGCCTGATGGAGACAGCAAAGATGCCTGACATGAGATCACTGCGGGTCACGTTCAGCCTGTGAGTTCTCTTCCTCCTCTGTCTGCAACCCAGCAAGAGCCTGACCAGCACCCGCTTTGTCATCGTCACCAACATAGTTAGACTGCTGCAAAGCAAACGGCCACCCGCTTGAGTCAGAGTGACCCAGCAAGATCGAGTCTGTGTTGGGCTGGATTGACTAGAGGAACAGCTCCAGAAGCACTCGTCCATGTAGAAGAAAGAGCTTTCTATTAAAAAGTCATTACAGGTCAAGAAAACACCCCAGCCTAGTCCAACTCAAGTCCATCAGTCGGATACTGGCCCATCAGCCCCTCGTCAGATTCATGAAGCCACATGCAATTATGCGGTATGCAGGCAGGTCATAGGCCGGTGGGAGCAGACTTGAATGGATCCAAGGTGGGTGAAAACATGGCCGATCTCAACATCCGCAAGTAGGAAGAAGAAGGCAGAGATAGAGAGAGAGAGAGAGAGAGAGATTCCTGGGGCCCTCCTTATGAAAAGGTCATACCCACAAGGAGGTATCATTAGACTGGTGTCTGACTGATAAATTGACTATCATCCTTACACTTTTATACATCTTCAAGTTGACATAAAAGTACTAGCTAACTGTTGCAGAGTAGAACTGCTCTATAGGGACTTTGAGGTTGACAGCTTCACCTTTTCCTCAAAGGAGTTAATGAGTCCCACTCGCTCACCCTTGGGTTGGGAGCCCATGCTTAGCTTGGGGCTCCTAGTTGAATATCCATGCTCGTGAAAGATGCAGAGAGCTGTTGGGTGCTGCACCCCCACATGCTCCTGGAACAAAAACAACCGGAGTTCAGGCACCACCATGCTGAAATGGCCTCTGAAGGAGCCAGGCTTCACAGTGGGAAATAAACAGGAGTCAATTTGGTGGCCTGTCAGGGTGCCAAGGGGGTCCCTTGGGAGAGTTACTAGCTAACTTTCAAAAGGGGCATGTGTGAGCTAGCATTCCATATGGTCATGGAATTCAAAGGTTTTGGAGCCATTGAAGCCGGACAACTACCCCAAGCAATAGCCCTTTGAAAATGTTTGTCTTGAATTAAAAATCCTCCCAATGTCATCCTCTGGAGCAAATCATGATTGAGCCTAACTAGGAAGGAATACTTGGACGAAGCAGTATACGATTTTAAAGAACTGCTCGATGAGTAAATGATCAACTTGGCGACCACAACTGGAAAGGCAGATGAGAAGCTGAAGTGGAGTGGTCAGTTGGTGTTAATGATGCTGAAACAGTTTGAGAAGTGTTCTCAGGAAAAACAGCACAACTGGAAGAATGTAGCCCAGTGTTGCTGACTTGTGTGTGTTGAAGTGGTGCCTGCCTTGTGAGGTATGCTTTCACAGGCAGAGAGAGAGAACTTACTCTGAAAAAGAAGGGAAAGGAAGAAATGCTGGAAGCTTCTGAGAAAATGGGTCTGAACTTGATCCTATCTCCACCACACTGGCCCGGAGTGTTTACAACACAATGAGAGAAAGGATGGATTTTTTTAAAATCATTTTATTGGGGGCCCATACAATTCCCATCACAATCCATACGTCCGTCCGTTATATGCAAAGCACATTTGTACACTTGTTGCCATCATCATCCTCACATTTCCTTTTCAGCATTGTTTCCACTTAAGCCGCTGGTATCAGCTCTTTATATTCCCTCTCCCTCCCCACCCCCTCACCTACAAGCCCTCGATAATTTATAAATTATTATTATTTTGTTATATCCTACCCTGTCCAATGTCTCCTTTCACCCATTTCCCTGTTGTCTGTATCCCAGGGAAGAGACCATATACAGATCCTTGTAATCAGTTCCCCCTTTCTACTCCACCTACCCTCCATCCTCCAGGTATCACCACTCTCACCACTGGGCCTCAAGGGATCATCTGTCCTGGGTTCCCCATGTTTCCAGATCCTATCTATACCAATGTACATCCTCTGGTCTCGCCAGATTTGTAAGGTAGAATTGGGATCATCCGTCACTCATCAGCTTCATGCTTTCAAACTGGCACATATTTTTCTAAGGTCTTTTCTTTCTGGTTAAGCATAGGAATAGGAAGAAGAGGCACTTTTTGCAGATAAAATATTTCCCTTAATCCCCAGAGCAGCCCTCCTCTAGGCACAGGGCCGGGTGGCACTGGCCGGGTAAGCAAAACTCATCATTACAGCCTGGTCGGCACAGGCCTGATCACCTACCAGGGCTTCTCCTGGTAGCATTCCCAGTATTTTCATCCCGAGGCTTGGTTTGAGCCAGGGATATGTAGCTCTGTGACTTCATAATCTGAGATTTATGTATCATTAAGTTCCGCAAGTACATGGTCATAAATACGAGCTAAGTACTCAGGCTCCAGCTCTGCTCTGCAGAGGAGGCTGGAGGAGGAGAAGGGAGGGCCAGGGGCCGTGGGTAATGTGCTCAGTGACTCAATTGTTGGTGCTATGGATGGGCAGTGCTGGGGTAGGGGGAACAGTGATAACCCGCGGAGCTGCCAGACTCACTCTGCGGTCCCTGGTCCACACGTAGAAACGTAGGACATCTCTGAAACCAATAGAAACACAAATCAGCTGCTGTGTTTCAGCCTCTGGCTCCCAGAGACCCTGCATATGCCTGAGGAGAGCGGTACTCCATTGAGTTCTGAGGACTGCGGTCTTTGAGGGTCGGGTATCCAGGCCTTTCTCCAAAGGCGGATTTGAACCACCAACTTTCCTGTTGGTAGAGAAGGTGCTTAGCCATTCACATGAGGCAGGGCTTCCGCAGAAAGTCTGTAATTTTATCAGAGCAGAGTGTGTCCTCGCGCCTGGGCATCAATTCACTGAACACCAAGTTGCCAAGCTCATCTCAGGTGTCCTTGTTTCAACAGGAGGTGCTTTGTTCATCAAGACTCACCAGGCTGCAAGCAACAAACATGAACGTGTTGTCAGGGGACGCGGGGGGTGGCAGAAGGGGGAGACATTAGATGATTCATTAGACATTCTGCAGAAGGAATAAACAGACTACAGAAATATAGAGATATGACAGTGAACCCAAATATCTTCCAAGGATTTACAATGAACGTTCAAACATATATATAAAGAGGAGAGTGAGTATTTTCATATTCACTATCCAGAGTTCTCAAAACAGACTCTTCTACTGTATTTGGTTTAGGTTTTTTTTTACAGTCATAAAACTTTAAAGGAGGGTGTTAAACTAACCTGTTTATTCCTCCCTATTCATAACATGGAAGCTCTTGGTGGCCCCGAGGCCCAAGATGAGTTTGAAAGGTTGTCTGTGAGGACACACCCAGAGATCTGGTCTGAACACACCCCGCAGTTCTGTTTCTGAAAGGTCCCAGCCTGGAAATCCCTAAGGTGCACTTCTACCCTTCACACCTGGGACATGATGAGTTGAAATCAACCAGGCAATAGTAACCACAACAATATAGCCACCTCTACGTGCACTCTCCCATCCTCAAATCCCAAAGCAACCCCTAGCCTGGCTTCAGTGCTCTTCCCCTGACTCACAGCCACGGACTTTTATTAGACCCATGTTGATTCAGAAACCATATAGTGCATGGTTTGGCATCTTTTAAGTTTTAAAGGTATGACACAACCAATAGCATATTGTACATAAGCTTTGTAAATCATATTTATGATCAACATCACGGTTTTTAGATATAACTGATTTGATACAATGAGGTCTACTTCAAGTTTTCCATTATAACTTATATGTTATATAAATGTAAATGATAGGATATCATTCCCTACCTAGATATCACAGAGATATTACATTAAAGTCCCAACATGTCAGAGTTGCATTTTTCATGCTCGGGTCTTTAATTGGCCTGGGATTTATTTTTGTGTGTGATATAAGTCAGGAATGTAAGTCAGTGTGTTTATTTTGGAAGCAAATCCCAGTGCCATGTATTGAATAATCCATTTTTGCCTGCTGATTTATAGAACAAGCTCTGTGCATTCTACTTCTATAAAGAGCTACCGCCTCAGAAACCCACAGGGGCAGTTCTAGCCTGTCTGTCCTGCAGGGTTACTCTGAATTGACATCGACACTGGTAACACAGGTATGTTCTGGTCTCCTTATTGTCATTACTCTTGGGTACTCTTCAGTCGGTTCCCCTTCAAGACACCTGATCTGCAGCAGAATGCAACATTTTGGTTCTGTGACACCCTCACAACCCATACCCTCTAGGCAGCCACTGCGTCCATTCATCTTAAGGGTCTTTCTCACTTTCATTGACCCTCTGCTTTATCAAGCATGATGGTCTTCTCTTGAAGACTGCCCCCCTGCCCCCGATACCATTGCAGAAGTGTGTAAGATGAAATTATACCATCCTTCTAAGAAATATCTGGCTGTACTTCTTCTAAGAGAAGTTCATTTGTTCTCTGACAGTCCATGGTGCCCATGCCCAGATTTTTTGCATGGTCAATGAAACACAGGTGAGCCTGTTTCTGTGTTCTCTGCTTTCTGTCAAGATTGTTTGATATCCACAGTGGTATTTCTCATTCTATCCCCTCTTCTGAACCTGGCTTGAACCTCTCTTATCCTCAGCAAAAATTTACTTGTGTGCAATGTCGACGTTCTCTGACCATCTCTGCATTCTGCTAGAAAGTCTTCCTTTGGAAAGGACATGTCAATGGTTCTCTTCCCCTCAGTTGGACTGGTAGCTGTTGTCCATGAGCAAGGAGAAGGGAGCCCTGCCAGCACTGATCTCTGGACATTTCCCATTTTCTCTTGTGACCACCACTGCATCAAGTTCATGTTATCTTATTTACTATAGGTCTATAACAACCATTGATTACTGGCAGGGAATAAAGTCTACAACACAGTGGAACACATTTGTAATACATTAAAGGTGTTTAGGGAAGATAACAGTCAGCACACTCTATCCTTCCAGCTATCTAAACTTTAATTCAACAGTGAAAACAAAATATAGATATTTTCAGACCTGGATTTTAATCTCTTTGTGCTGCATCCTGGTGAATTCCCCTGGTCTCCTTTTCCAGTTCATTAATTCTCCCTTTCAGCTGCATCTAATCTGCTGTTCCCTGTGAAGAATGAGCTTTAGAGTTCAGTGATGGTGTGTGTGAGTGTGTGCGCGCATGCAATTTTTATTTCCAGAAGTTGGGTTTGGTTCTTCTCTTTAACAATATCCACTGTAGCTGTTTTGTTTTGTCTTTTGCCCTCCTCAGTCTTCTAATCCACCACTTATTCATACTTTCATTCAGATTGCTCATAGCCAGCTCTTCCTAGTCTCTGTCTTCTTCCACTCCTCTTTGGCGGGGTGCTCCTGTTCTCAGGAGGGGTGGGATTGGGAGTTTGTCTTCATAAGAACATAGTGATCTTATTTGCAATTTGAGTCTCCAGATTCTTGCTTCATTTGCTTCTCCTTGGTACAATGTGAGCCTTGGACACTGTGAGATGCTCCACTTTGGCTTGGAAATATCCAGACATGAGGGTGGGAGAGAGGAAGTCTTCCTCTTTGTCTTCCCCAGAGTCTGAGGACAGCTATTTTGCTCTAGGTCTGTGGTCACTTATCTTCTTCCCTCAGCACACTCACATTGAGTAGGGGAGAGCTGATGCCCCGCCCATCTCCAGACCCTCATGGGTCTGAGTCCCACCCCTGATCCCTCGGGGCACTCTCTTACCTGGTGCCATCCTGAACCCCTTCACCTCGTACTCCCCCACCTTTCAGCCACTATTTGTTTTCATAGAAGCCCTGGTGATGTGGTGGACCCAAAGGCAGCTGCTCATCAGAATGGCAGTGGGCTACATCCACCAGTCAAAGATGCGTCCCTCTGGTTCCATCCAGAAGACGGCCTTGGAACCCCCCGGGGGCGGGTCTACTCTGCCCTCAGGGTTTGCCATGAGCCAGGGTGGGTTCGGCAACATCAGGTAGATTCCAGTTTGGGCTTTTCAATCATTTATTCAGTCACTGAGCACCCACCCTGGACTCGTCCCTCTTTTCAGTGACATGGAAAAGAAACTCAAGAAAAGAAAACTGTGCTCATTCTATGGGACAGAGAGGACAATCTTTCAGGAACTAGTAAGAACACAGATGCAAATGGGAGCAGGGCCAAGGGCAGACAAGGTGAGGGACGGTGTGTCAGAAGGTATGGATTCTCCACATGTGTGAGGGGAGAGAATTCCAAGCAAAAAGAGTAAGGGGTTCAAGTGTCCAGAGAAGAAAGGTCCAGGAATGTGGTCCGTGTTCAGAGGAGCAAAGCTAGAGGGACAGACAGAGAGGAAATGTAGGAGAACAGGGGTTCAGCCAGAAACTAAATCACAGATGCCTTCTAGGATAAGGCCTCAGATTCCTTGCTCCGGGATATGGAATACCATGAAATACTATGAGGGAGGAACAGGACGTCTAAAGCCCCTTCCCGCCAGATTGATTTCTACTTATGTCCACTTACCAAAATAAGGGAGTGCATGTCCTTTCCTTTCATTGATAGCATGAGCCTCATTGATCCTTAGCAAAACGGCCCCACCCTGTTATCTACTATGTGCCAAGCACTGTCACAGGTCTCTGGACAATAATGAACCCATTGGGCCAACCTTCCTGCCCACTCGTTTTTCTGGCACTTGCAGTTTATGGTTCAGCGATGCTGGGTAATGGGGACTGTTTCTCTTCACCGCTCAGACCCCAAGGGCAGGGGGTTTAGCAGTGACTCTCGAGATGGGTCTGCTAACGGTTCTGGGAGTGTACCACCCGGCTGCCCTGTGCTCATCCCTGCTTCTTCCTCCCCAGCCGTGTTTTCTGAGCACCTTGTCCTCCAAAAAACTGGACCACCTATCCACTGGGTAGCTGTAGGAGTATTGTTTAACCTCTTTGCCCCTTGTCCTCACCCAATGCAAGATGGGAATGATCACACTGCTTACCTCACAGGATGTCCTGAAGGTTAATGGGATTGAAACACAGAAAGCACTTCTAACACGGATGGTAAGTGATCAATATATGCTAACTTTTCCTCTCCAACTTGTTTCTTTTGTCTCTTTCTTGGTTTCTGCAGTATTCGCCTCACTTGCTGACCCCTTTGTCTGTCTCCTGCAGTTTCCTTACATTTAGGTTTTTATTAAGATGATGGTCGATGCCTGTGAATCCAGGAAATCAGATTGAGAGAGCTTGTGGAGTTTTTACCAGTTTCTCCCAAAGAAAACATTTTATAAGATGGTAGAATGTAATCACGGCCAAGTTATAGATCAGATTCATACCACCTGCCTGATTCTCACTTCCTCAGACCCACTTGCACTGCTAAGTATTGTGTTTTGTGCTGCACTGAGTTGTTGTTGAGTAATTTTTCACAGCGCTGACTATAAGATGAAAGGTTGGAGGTTCATGCCCACCCACAGATACCTGAACAGCAACTCCTGAAAGGAAACAGTCTTGAAAATCCCCTGGATCCATTCTTCTGTGCACACAAGAGTGTGTGCATTTAATTCTATGTCATTTTTGACATGTATATGTACAGACATGTATGTATGTATGCATGTCCACCACAGCAGTCTGTATGCAGAACAATTCTCTGACCCCAAGATTCCTTTTTATAACCACCACCTTTCCCTCCTGACCTGATCTCCCTTGCCATCACTAAGCCCTCATCTTGTCTCTCTTTCAGACTGAGTCATGTCACAAATCTCGTATGCATGACACCATATGTGATGCAAACACGTGAGTCTGCTATCTTCAATCAAAACCATTCCCTTCTCATTGCTGAATGACTCTCCATGATATGGATATACCGCCTCTCTCTCCTTTGGAGGAGTTGTGAGAGGTTTCCAATTTTTGGATCCCATGAAGAAAACTTTGACAGGCAGTCATGTACAAGTGATTTTGTGAGCATGGATTTTCATTCCTATGGATGGAATGTTGTCAAGAGAGACCGAGTTGTCAGAAGAGATCAATCCCTGGAGGACATCAAGTTTGGTAAAGTATAGGGGCAGTGGAAAAAGAGGAAGACCATGGAGAAGATGGATGACACCAGGACTGCAATAATCGGCTCAAGAATAGGGACAATTGTGAGGATGACCCGGGACCAGGCAGTGTTTCTTTCTCTTGTTCAGAGGGTCTCTATAGACCCTACTCGATGGATCAGAACCTACTTGATGGCATGAATGTCCAAGAATGCCATAGCTGGATTATCTGATCAATGCATGGGCACATTTTTTAAAGAAATGGCTGAACTCTCCTTTGAATTGAGTGTTTGATTGTGCATTGCCACCATAAGCAAAGGGTGAGTGATGCAGTTCCTCTGCACCTTGGGTAGCATTTGAATTTGTTGCCGCTTTTCAATTTTACTCAAGGGAAGACATGTTTGGTGATAGCTCATGTGATTTGAGTTTGTCTAATGAGCAGTCCTAGAAAATATTATCAAAGTTGGCCAAGTAGAGTCAGCAAAAAGGAGAAAGACCCTCAGCTGAATGGATTGACCCAGCAGCTGAAACAATGGGCTCAAATGAACAGTCATAAGGATGGGGCTGGGAACAGCAGTGTTTCATTCCGGGACTCACTGATTAGTCTGCTAGCCTCGAGGTCAGTCATTGGAAGCCATCAGCCATTCTTCTAAGGGGCACTCTGGCTGTAGTTCTTTCAAAACAGGTCTGATTGTTCTTCTAGAAGACCAACGTATTTTCAATATTCTTCACCAACACCATAATTCAAATGTACCATTTCTTCTTCAGCCATCTTTATCCATCGTCCAACACTCACATGCATAGGAAACAATTAAATATACCCTGACTTGGATCAGACGCAGCTTGATCCTCAAAGTGGTATCCTCACTCCACAGCACTTTAAAGACATCTTGTGCGACACATCTATTTCTTGACTGGTGCTTCCATGAGCATTGATTGTGACTCTGGGCAAGATGAAATCTTTGGCCACTTCAATGTTTTCTCCATTTTTTCCATGATGATCTCTGTTGGTTCAGTTGTAGGGATTTGGGTTTTCTTTACATTGAGTTGAAACGCTTCCTAAAGGATTTGATTTTCTTTAGCAAGTGCTTCAAGTTCTCTTGGATTTCATCAAGTGAAGTTGTGTCATCTGTAAATCACAGGTTGTCAATAAGCCTTCTTGTGACCTTAGTGCTATGTTCTTCACAGATCCAAGCACTTGAGTTATGTGTTTAGCATCCAGATGGCATAAATATGGTGAGAAACTACATCCCTCACACACTTTTTCTGATTTTAGTCCACGTAGCACTCTCTCGTTCAATTCATAGGATTGTGTCTTGGTCTATGTGCAAGTTTCATATGAACACAATGCACAGTGAATTTTCTAAAATTCCCATTCTTCTCAATGTGATCCATAGTTTAATATGATCCACACAGTCAAAGGCTTTTGAGTAATCCATAAAACTCAGGCAAGCTCTCTGATTTCAGCCAAGATACATCTGGCACCAGCAATGAACTCCCCCACTCTAAGGCCTCATCTGAATCTCAGAACCCCTGAATTTCTGACAGTTCCCTGCCCATGGACTGCTGTAACTACTGTTGAATTATCTTGAGTATAATTGTGCTTGCCTGTAAAACTAAAACTATTATTTAAATCCCCCACATTCCATGGGGTCGCTTTTCTCTCAAAGGGGGGGGGGTCACAATAGATGTCTTTCACCTGGCACTGGCCAGGTAACTAGCTTCAAATTTCTCGGTATACGGCAGTGAGTGCTTTCATCCTTCACCAGCTCATGGAAACCTATTTCGGTTGGTATTGCATCAATTCCCAGATCGTTGTTTTTGGCTGATAGCTTCAGGACGGCTTGGATTTCTCCTTCGGTACCTTCAGTTCTTAATCAGATGCCACTTCGTGAACTGGTGGTGTGCCGACAGTTCTTGTCATTGGCCCTGTTGTTGTTGTTGTTAGACTCCATCAGGTTGGTTCTGGTCCATGGCTACCCTGTGCATGGTGCACACAAGCAGGAAACACTGTTTGGCCCTGCACATGGCTCACAAGCGTTGTTATGTTTGAGCCCGTGGTTTCAGCCGCTTTGTCAGTCCGTCTCACCGAGGGCCTTCCTCACCCTAGATTTCTGAAATTCCCATGTGTGTGTTTATATGTGTATATATGGTTTCCCAAAGTTTTATAGACTAAGAAATTACAATTAGATCCATGAACCATGCAGAGCCAATGTGTGTTCGGTGGTGTTTCTGATTTATGCTTGTGGGTGTCTAACCATTCTAGTGCCGTGTATGAAAGGGGATGCCATTCCTAATTGTTTGTGCACCTTTGTCTACTGGTATCAGCATTTTATCCTGGTGGGTGAAGTGTGGACACCACACTTCCCCTTAGGAACCTTAACCTTCACCATCTTTGACTATTATTTTCTTAGATAGCAGGCAGAGTAATGATTTTTATTTCAATTACAATATAAGGCATAAAATTCATGAGGATGGTGTACTAACACCCATGTTCCTGTCTTTCTTCTATTCTTTCTTCCTTCTGATGGTTCAGGATGGTTCTCATTTTCTCATTTTCTATTGGACACTTCATCTGAGAATCTCTTTATTTCCATACTCATTCATTGGCGCATTGTCTGCAGATGATGTCCTGGTGTTTGTTTTCCTGTCCCCTTCTTTCACCCCTTCCTTTCTCTGAGTCCCCATGACTTCACATGAGGAATGCCCTGCTGTTTGATTTGCTGGTCACCTGTAGGTACAGTGTCATTACTGTTTGACTCTGTTCAACATATTACCTTTTCCTCTTTGCAGTGAAGTTGTTGATACTTAATTCCAATGTGTCTCAACTGAGGGGGCCTTGGGTATTCAATTTTGTGTGTGACTCACTCAGGCTTTTTAATATGTAGGTTTGTGTTACTGGACACATTGGGAGGATTTTCCAATTGTTCTTTTTCATCCCTGCACTCTGAAGTTATTTAATTGTGACTGTGTGGAAGTGCACAGGCCAGATTGGCTTTTCAATCAATCATCCATACGCATTTTGCTTTGTAGGGTTGACTGTGACCCCTGCAAATACAATAGCACCCTGCCCTTTTCTGTATTCCTGTTTCCATTTACCTCTCTTATCAGCCCATACTCATTCCCCACTTCCTGAGGTTCTAATTATACGAATGCCACATCTCTGGTTGCTGCTTCCCATGCCTCTGTAAAGAGACATTTCCCCAGTCTGCTTTCCCTCTTTCTTAGTTTGGATCCATTCTACTGCCAGATCCTCAAATCCACTCCTCTATTCTCTGTCAACTCAGCTCCACCCCTGAGCCCAGTTAGCAAGTTATTCGTCCTCTTTTTTTTTCTTTTCTGGTTAGTGTGTTTTTTCAGCTCTATAATTGCCATCTGGTTCTTTTTTAAAACTTCTATTTCTTTGCTAAAATCGCTGAGATCTCCGTTCTCCCTTCCTTCCATTTGTTTAAAGAGCTTTGTAAGCCGGGCGGCTGGAGCATTTGGGGAAGAGACTGATAGTTTCAGATCTTGATGTCAGCATCTGTTGATTATCTTTGCTCATTCAAGTTGAGATGTCTTGATGCTTGCTATGAGGGGGTGCGTTTCAATTATGCCCTGGGCAGCTGGTCATTTATGTTAGGACACCCCGATCCCTGCTGAGACGGTTGGTTTCTGCAGGCATCGTCACTGAGTCGAGGCCTCGCACAGGAGCCCGGGTCTACAATTGGGGGCTGTGGTCCCAATGGCCATTGAACATCAGGAGGCTGGCAGCATCTGGGCAAATGCCTCAACTGCATCAAGGTTACAATGCAGAACAGCAGAGCAGGTTTCCCAGGCTGGGCTCCCCCGTGTCTCTCAATGTGTGAGCAGAGGTGCAAACTTTGGGGGCAAGAATGCTCCCTGGTTGTGTGGGGTGGGCATGTTTATGGATAAGTTTCTTTTCATGTTCCAAAGTGCCCCAGACTTCTCTTCTCTCCTGACTGGGGCAGGGAGGAGAGTCAGACTGTCAGAGCCGGGTAGTTCCTGAGAGGACCTTTGTCTTTGTTTTCTACAGTAGGGCAAACCTTCCCATGAGGGACCTGCTTGACTAATGCAAGACCTGCAAATCTCTGGGCTGGCATTTTTGTGCTGTCTAGACTGGCCATCTCATAGGAGATGGCAGGGTCCCTTTCTGTGGTGGGATACATTCTCTCAGCCCTTGGTGGCTCTACAAGATGAGCTAGACTTGCCTCTGTGGGTCTCTGAGACCGTAACTTTTGATGGGCATAGAAAGCCCTGTTTTCCTCCTGGAGGAAGTGTTAGGAGACCTGCTTAGGTCTTCTTCCCTGTTGTTCCCCAGCTCTGGAGCTCCCAGTCAGTTTGCTTTTCTCTTGCTTGCTCCATGTCAGAGTTCTCCCAGGGTTGCATCTCATTCTATTCCTAGGGCTGATAGCCATAAGTAGCAGAAAGGTGCCATGGTGTCTAGCCAAGTCTCAGCCTGCCCACTATGCTGAGTCCTGTATCTTCAGCTTACAGCTTTATGCTTATGGATCTCAAATGGCTATCTACATCCAGACATGCACGTCCATCCAACTACTTATACAATCATTCTAAATGGATGCTTAATGTCCACCACAACCTTATCTGACCGCATGACATCATCAGTTTTATCTCAAAGAAGCTGGTGTTTTCCATGCATCTCCTATGCTATGCTAAGTTCCACCAATTCTGCTTAGCCCCACAGTTAAAGTGCTAGTGAAAGCCAGCACCAACTTTAGCCCAAATTCTTAGGACAGCATCTTCTTGGGTCTCTCCACTTCTCTTCTCTCTGTAGCCAGAATGAGATTTTGAAAGCGTACAGTACCTCTTCTCCTTACTCTAGTCAATCCCATTCCTCTTAGAACAACATCCATAATCAAGCTTCCTGGGACCAATTCCAGTGCCTGCCATCTCCATGCCGTCGGTGTGGTCCTGTGTTCCATGGTCAACAGTTGGGTTTTTGAACAATCTCTCCTGCCATTCTTTTTGGCATCTTGGACTAGATAAGAATTATCAAGCTTTCAGGCAGCAGCTAAGCACATTAGCTGCTTACAGCAAGCAAGGGCCCCAATAGGGGATTTCTGAGGGTTGATGCCACAAGGTTCCACAAATCTGAACCCAGCCAGAGTTCAACTTCATTTGCTCCCATCATCCACAATGTGCTCTCCTGCTGGCCATGTGCCTGATTCCAGAGTGCCCCAACTCAGAAAGCAAGGGGTTCCTTCCTGTCGCTTACCTTGCCGTGTTCTCTGCCCTGATCTGTGTGAGCCTGTTTCCTCTTCCTCCTTATTCAAGTCCCTCCCACCTCCTCAGAGTCCCTCCCATCTCAGGAACCAGATTTCTACCCAACCTGTCATCCCGCTTCATCCTCCAGGACATCCTCTGCTACTTGACCTCATTTTACTTTTCTCATAGCATAGCACGTTGTTGATATTGACCTTTCTGCTTACCCACTCACTTATGTCATATGATTATGTTCTGTCATCCTTCACAAAGACCCTGACTCATGGCATGTGAGGACCCTGTCTGCACCAGGAACGCCAGTACTCACAGAGCCCATAGGCTGCCCCACAAAGAGGAGAAAGGCCAAGAAGCATTAGAAGAGTGAACAACTACAATGTGTGATAACCAGCTGAGCACATTCGATGTGCTAGGTAGGTAATAGGTAGTCACCAGAAGTGTTCGAGCCATGGCATCTGAATCTTTGCTTTTGAAAAGATACTTTTGCATCTTTTCCTCAACCTTGAAGCTATGGCTCTGCTGGTTTGAAAGAGTAGAGGGCTTGCGGCTTGGGATAGGATGGGTGAGGATGATAAAGAAATGATTTTGCTTATGTTCATACCAAATCTGTACTGTCTCATGAGATCATTCTTGTTAGGGATGGAATTGCGTTCTCTCTAAAAATATACTGAGGAGCCTTGGTGGTGTAGTGGTTGCATGCTGGTTACATGTGCTCTACAAGGTCAACAGTTCAAAACCACAGGCCACGTCAAAAGAGAAGGTAGGACTTTCTACTCCCATAGAGTTATTGTCTTGAAAATTCACAGAGAGCAGTTCCACCTTGTCCTATAAGGTTTCCATGAGTCAGCATTGACAATGGCTGGGACGGTAGTGATATCATTTTATGTCAACTTGAAGAATTATAAAAGTGGAATGGCAATATCCAACTTGCCAATCAGGTCCTAGTCTGTGCCTCTCTATAGGGGTGGCCTTCTTAGACGGAGGGCCCATGGAACTCCCCCTGCTTTGTTTCCACCTTCCTCCTTGATGGGAACCCTGAGAGTGGCCAGAGCCCCACCATCTTTGCACTAACCGTGAATGCACAGGACTCTGCACCTACCAGTCTGTGCTCTTCCTGCACGCTGCATCACCACACATGACTGCATGAATCTCAGGAGGAACTTATGGACTATTACTGGACTCGTGGACGTGGATTGGATGAGGCTGGGATGTTTTCTCAATATGCAATGACTTCTTGATATAGAGTTCTCTCTTACACATACATGAGTGTCACTGGGTTTCTCTAGTCTAACACCATTTGGATTTTTGGTAAATATATATTGGAGTCATGCCTCCTGTACCTATAGATCTAATTCCAATGGGGAAATCTGGGTCTATTTGTCATATGACTGAAGCCACATACAGGGGGAGATAGATGGTCATCAGGCCACCAAGGACGTGAGGAATATCAGTACTACAGAATCTGAAGGAGACAGTAACTTTCCCCCCAAGGGTAGAGCGAGAGCCTACCTCTAGAGGCAGTGATTTTAAGTCAGACTTCTAGCCTCTGGAACTGTGAGAAAAATACATTCAGTTCTTGAAAGCCACCCTCTTGTGGTAGTTCTGCTACAGCCACAGTAAGAAACCAGGACATCCTCACTTGTTCCCACATCTTCTTCTGCTCTATAAACTCTAACAAACGGGACCCTTGCTCTGGGGGAGATGACTTCATGACATCAGGCTGGAGTTGCCCATCAATCCACAGATGTCGCAACAGAATAGGGTGTCTGCATTTAGCGCAGATGGGCAGTGGTAGAATAAGGCATGGATGACTAGCTTGGCATAGGTGGGAAGAGAAGGCGGAAGGAAGGGAGACCAGCATGCTGGAGAGAATGGCTGGGAAGGTTATCACATACAGCGAGAGGAAGACGCGGGTGTGGGACAGAGAATGGAGGTAGATGGTTCTGAATTGGATGCTTGACTCTGGCAGGGATTTCATAGCATCAGACTCAAACAGCGGTGGCTGTTTGTTTGGTTTCTGTCTATTTCAGGTTTACAGGAAACCGACAGAGAGCTCGGGGTGGAGGTCCGTGCAGCTGAACTCTCCCGAGTCTAGGCGTCGTGACTTTCCCTCCTCCGCCTCCTTCTGGTTCCATGTAAGCAGCTGTCAATGGGAAAATCATCTTTCCTTTGACTTCAAATGGTCCCTGAGTCTTTCAGGGTTTTCAGAAGGCAGAGGGAAGTCGGCAAGTCATTCATTCAAAGGTCTGGCCTCGTAGATATGGATTTATAGGCACAATGTCCATAGATAAAGGTTCTCCAGACCCAGAAGGACCATGAAGCAATTTCAGTGCAAAACACAGTCTTTTTATTAGTCTCATCCATTCATTCATAAGGCACGGTATCGCAGCAGTGCAAAGACCCAGCCATCCATTGCCGCATTCATTCCATGGGTAGGGATTGAATGTCCATTGTGCACAGAGAAGAGGGACACAGGAGGCATTGTGAAGGATGGAGAGGCAAGGGGAGCTTGCCTGCTACTTGGAAAGTCCAAAAGCCGAGTTTGCAACGACTTGCAGACCGCACTCTGCACTGTGGTCTCTCAAGTGTAAAATAAGAAAGGCTCTCTATGATTAGACAGGTCTTGAGGAGACACAGCTTGCCAGGGGAGGTCGGAAAGCATTCTCAGCTGATCTCAGCCTTTCAGGGCTGATTTACCCCCTCATGGATGGAAACATTTGCTGCAAGCTTCAGAGGAAAGTATTTTAGTCACTGGTTTTAGTTGCAGGTGTAATCAATGATTTCTCCCTGAAAAAAAAAAAGATTTGTAAAGCCTAAAACACTTCTAGATGTGGAGAAGTTGGGCTTTAATTCACCATATTTGATTCATCCAGGCCTTCTTTCGATGCAAAATCCACAAGTGGCAGCGGTATAGTACTCCATGCCTAAACAGTTGGGTGCATATCTCCACAAGCAGCAGCTCTGATGGTTTGGTGGTGACGAGGTGGGCTGCTGACTGCAAGGATAGCAGTTCAGAACCACTAGCTCCTCAGTAGCAGGAAGATCAGGCTTTTTACTCTCACAAAGAGTTACCGTCTCAGAAACTCACGTGTGTCAGAAACAACAGTGCTCTCCTGGCCTTTCGAGTGGTTGCGAACCTGCATGGATCCGGGCCATGGATCATCTCCCAAAGAAGAAGTTGGTCATTTTCCTTTACAACAAAAGCATCCCCTTCACACATGACAACACTCGTGATAACCCATTGCTGTAGTTTTTGTTAAGTACCGCTGAGCCGGTTCTGTCTCAGAGAAGCCCCAGAGCAAAACGACGCCTGGTCAGGCAGCATCATCACAATCGTCGCCATGTTTGTGCTGATGCCTGCAGAGACGGGGCCCGTCGACCTCACCGAGCGTCCTCCTCTTTGTCAGTGGCCCTATAATTTATCAATTATTATAAAAAGCCCCTCATAGTTAGGTCTTCAAACACCTGAGGTGAAGCCTCACAATTCTCGCTTAGCAGAGACATTAGGGCTGTCCCTCGTCCAACAAAGATGTGCTCATTTTTCTCACAGGAACCACGGGTTAGGTGTAAGGCTACAGTGACCCGGTGATCAACAGAGCAAAACCCTGCCTGGCTTTGTAGCCTCCTGGCAATTGCTCCTGTGTTGGAGCCCATTGTTACAGCCACTGTGTTAATCCATCTCCCTGAGGGCCTTCTTCTTTTGCATGGCCCCTCCACTTTACCAAGCAGGATGTCCTTCTCCAGGAACTGGTCTCTCCTGAGAGTGTGTCCTAAGTATGCGAGATGAAGTCTCACCGTCATGATCTCTTCTGAAAGTCCAGGCACAGCCACGCTTCCTCAACACACCAATCAATACTTCTTCGGTCTTCCAGATGCTCAAGCACAGTTTGCACATGCCTTGGGTGATTGAGTGAGGACACCTTAGTCCTCAGAGTGGCACATTTGCCTTTCTACACTTCAAAAAGGTCCTTTGCAGTGGATTTATCTAAGACCACACACCATTTGATTTCTTGACTGCAGCTTCCATGGGTTTTGGCTGTGGATCCAAGTGAAAGAAAATGAGTGACAAGTTCAATACACCTCCATTGGTTGCGTTGTTGGTTGGTGTCCAGGTATGAGGCATTGTGTCTCTTTTGTGTTGATGTGTAGTTCATGGTGAAGGTTGAAATCTTTGTTCTTCATCAGCAAGTGCCTCAAGTTCTCCTGACTTGCCTCAAGCAAGGCTGTATCATCTTCATATGGCGAGTTCTTAATGAGCCTTCCTTCCACCTCCAAAGGAATGGAGGCATTTGAGTTTTGATGTTCTTGAAGAACAATGGAAGTTGCATGGACGGCCACAACAAAGAGATCTGCCTTGGAAGATGTATGACCAGAATGTTCCTTAGCAATGAGGACGGTGAGACTTCGTTTCATGTACTTTGGACATGTTACCAGGGGAGACCAGGAAAAGGACACCCTACTTGGTAGAAGACTAGTGAAAGAGAGGAAGGTCTTCATTGATATGTATTGTATGGGTTCAAACAGATGAGCAATTTTGAGGATGGTGCAGTGGCGCCTTCGGAGGACCAGCTCAATGACACCTAACAGCACCTAATAGCAAAACTTTAAGTATTATTGATCACATAGGACAGTGGTGGTGGATGATGGTAACCTCATCCTCCATTGTCAAGTTTTCCATCAGGCATTCATCTCTGGGCCTCACCTGCTGATAACTGTTTCTGGAGTCAATTAATTCCTTGAAGGTTGTGGAACAGTGAGTTTTTTAAAAACTCTTGAAGCCCTTTCTACATTGACCACTTGATGGTTTTTAATGAATACAAGTCACGTGTCTGCAGCACATACTCCACAGTGTTTTACATGCTAATTTCCTTTCAGAGTCTTGAGTTTTAGCCATTTTAGTTGGGGGGGTTGTGGCATATCACTGACTTTAATTTATGTTTCCCTGATGATTAATGGCATGGCACAATTTTATATGTTTATTGGCCACGTGGGTATCATTTTCATCTCCTCATTGATTAGTGGGAGGTCTTTGCTCTGGATTTAAATCAATTTTAAGTTGTAAACATCCTTTCCCCTCTGTGTCTGGAATTTTCGCTCAGTTCATGGTATCAGTAAAAAATAGGCACTCATAATTTAAACATGGACTGTATTATCCATCATTTTTATAACATCTTCTTTTTGTGTTATTTTGTTTTTAAGAAATTGCACAGCCAATGTTGCAATGGTATCATTCTGGTATGCGGAAGAGGCAGAGTTATTTGATTTAGGCATAAGATTCCTTTAGGACCGACTTTTCTTTGTGGTGTGACGTTGAAAGTCACACCCATTCCCATCCATAGGGTATCCAATGGATCCACCATGCATGACTGGAAAGACTCTGCAATGCTATAAATGTGGCCTTTAGCCCAACTGACTGTGGCCAAGCACATGATCATGTAAGTATAAGGCCTCTTCTGAAATTCTCTATTCTGTTCATTGGACTATAGGGATTTCATAGCCACATCATACAGCACTAGTCCTGGGGGTTAATAACACATTTCTTAGCTCTTGTGTAGCCTAAAACTTCATTATTATTCTTCAAGAAAAAATGCAGAACAAGCTGACTGCCATCAACCCAGTGGTCTGAGTGACTCCCTGTGACTTTCTGAGACTGTAATGGTTTACAGGAGTAGAAATCCCAGGCTTCGGGTCTTTTCACTTTTTATTGACCACTGACCTGCACACACACAAAGACAGATAGACACACACACACACACAGATGCTACGGAGATATTGATGGAGGTGACATTGAATCTATTGATCAGTTTGTGAATAATTGATCTTGTTACAATACTGCCTTTTTTGATTTATGAACATGGTTTATTGCTCCATTTATTTCCAGCTCTTAAATTCACTTCATTAATATCTTGTAGTTTGGGGCCAAAGCCTGGCATAGACCCACCCACTAATGCTGAGTCCATTTCAAATCACAAGGACCCTAAAAGACAAGGCTGTCTATCTTAAGGAGGCACCTGGCCTCATCTTTCTCCTGAAGAACTGCTAACCTGTTCCAACCCTGGACCTTTTGTTTAAAGACTCACTATGGCCCCTCAGCTCCTGGCCTTTTTCTATTGCTTGGTTTTGTGGTTGTTGATGTTACTATAAATAAATCAGATGTCTTTGTAGCATAATGGGTTGTGTTCTGGACTGCTAATTGCAAGATCAGACGTTTGAAAGCACGGGTCCCTCTGAGGAAGGCATTCTAAGCTTCCTACTGGAGAGGAGCAGGCCTGCTTTGATCTCTGAGTCAGAATCGGTGATTGGAGTGAGTTGAGTTGTTTGCTTTTAAAAAGTACAACTGCGACCTCATTTTCTATCAATGCATAAGAAGACTTCCTGGTGGTGCCGGGGGTTAAGCAACGGTCTGCTCATGAAATAGTTCATAGCTGTCATCTACTCCCCATGACAAAGATAAGCTTGTCTGCTCCCCTAATGTTTGGCAGCTTCAGTAACTCGGTGGAGCCACTTGAGTCTGTCCTGCAGGGTCACTGTGCTTCAGAACTGAGGTCAAGACTCTGGGGGAGACTTGATGGTCACTCTTCCTATGATACCTTTTATGAAGGTTTGGTTACATGTTCTCCATACACTATCACATTTCATTCTCAATGTGATTTTCAAGAATTAAATGGAAGTGTTATTCACCGAATCTGTGTCTCCTTCTTGATCTCAGTAGAAAGCCTTCAACATTTCACTTTAATTACAGTGCTTTCTGTAGATTTTTAGAGGTTCAATATATCAGATTATGGATGTTCCTTTTGCCTCCTCATTTTATCATGCAAAAAAGGTGAGTTTTTGGCAAAGACCAGTTCTGCTTCTCTTGAGATAATCAAATTGTTTTTCTCCTTCTGCTAATGTGGTGAATTCATTGATTGATTCTTCAAACATTAAGTGGTTGCCCACACCTGGAATATATCCCCCTAACCTATCATAGAGAATCTTTTTTATGATTCACCGCATACAATTTGTGAATACTTAGATAAGGGTATTAATAAATATTGTTTATAGCAGGCATTGCTCTTATTATAATTTTCCATTTGCATGAGATATTTTCCCCTATAAGCTTGTTGGGTTTTTTTTAAATCAAGGTCATTATGGCTTGATAAAGCTCAGAGTTGGACAATGTCCTTCCTTCTCCTGGGCCCACTTCCCTCCTTCTTTTCTTTATGACAAGATTTTTTATTTTAGCTGCTTGAAAGATGGAGAAGCTTCTTTCTTTTGTTGTTAGTTCTGCTAAGTAACATGATTTAAAAAGTTTCTCTCTACTACCTAAATTTGGGGTGGTCTGCCAGTTTGTCATTCTGTGGTGCCTTGTGTGTGGCTCTGATTCTGGAAGCTATATGACTGATATTTCCAATGTCAGTAGGGCCACCCATGGTGAATAGGTTTCAGTGGAGCTTCCTGACTGAGAGCAAAGATGGGCTCAGCTCCCCCACTTTGTAGGGGAAACCATTGAAAACCTTATGTGTACCTTCCCAACATTGCCATCTGATGAAGGACGGTGAGCAGAAGCAGGACATTGTTGTGCATAGGGCCAAAGGATGGGAACCTTGGGTGGAAAGGTACTTAAAATGTGACTGAGGATTCACTGATTTATCAGAGTGGGGTCAATCATGCTGACTTGAGTCATGGAGAGCCTGTGGGAAGAGAACCTTCTGAGTCTTCATTTGAAGATGGAACATGACTCAAGTTAAGAAGAGGTCATCAAAAATGAAATAGAATACATAAAGATAGATATCCTACACATACGTGGGCCAAATGAACTGGTAGTGGCCATTTTGAATGAGAAAATGATATGATTTGTTATGCTGGGAATAACATGATTAAGAGGAAGGGCATGGCATTCATTGTAGAAAAGGACATTGCAAAATCGCTCACGAAGTACAATACTGGCTGTGATAGGATTGTATCTATCTACCTTCAATAAAATCCAATCAAAGCAACTATGATTTAAACCTATGTACCAAAGAGGTAATGATGAAGAAACTGAAAAATTCTATCAACAAATCCAGTTCAAAAATTGATCATGAATGCATGTATTCAAGGTGCATTGATAGCTATTGTCTATTGGAATGC